>JAOBYF010000018.1:0-21664 GCA_025403605.1 Parazoanthus darwini
TATCCAAGTTTTTTTTACCCAACTAAATGCGTGAAAAATTTTATTTTTACTGACTATATTACTGACGATATTAATAATGCAGTAAACTAAACATGTTATATATCATACCCACAGGTTTAGTGTAAATATTAAAATGCAAACTTTCTGAATACTGTGTGAAATAATTGTTATTTATATTGATTTTTTTTATTAGTATTATTATCTGTACTAATCAATATTATTATTGGATAAAACTATGATAAAACTGTAAAACTTTGCTAACTGAGCTATTTTAAAAACAACAAACACTTTTTTAAAAAAAAAAATAAAAGGCATCATTGATACTGACCAAATAAACAAGTGACTTTGTTTTGAAATGCTCAATTCTTCCAAGCTCTGTTAGAAATATTAGGGAAAAGTTTAAAGAATGAAGAACTTGGTAAATAGTTAATAGTATTGTTTTGCACTGTTCTTTGTTTATATACACCAATTAATGTTAAGCCTACTTCCAGAAACTGAGGCAAGTTGTGGGGATATTGCACAATATGTAATTTCAATAGGATAATTTGGACTTTCAACATCCTCTTGGTCAGAAAATAATGATGACGATGATGATGATCCTGATGATGACCATAGGAATAACTACGAACAACTAACATATGATTTGGCGATATTTGAAATTTGTCTATTTTTTTCTGGCGTTTTTTCATTAAAGGTGCAATCCATTTTAAGAAAGTCATTCTTAGCCGCTCAGGAGATACTAGTCAAATGTTTGTGTGGGAATTTAGTTCTTGTAGGAAATGCACGTTTCTTTGTGCCGTCTGTTCAAGTTAGTATGAACCAATCTTTTAAGTCTTATGCAGCATGCGTTAAATGCGAGTTCATAAATATGTAGCTTTGGCACCGCTTTTAAAATGTTCTGTAGAATTGTTTTTCAACAAACGTTCATTAAAGGAAATCAGACAGCTTTTAGTTTTTGTTCTGAACATCACATGGTTCAACTAACCGAAAACACCCTTAATTTTTTTATAAATCACAGAGGTTGTTCTAGAAAATAGTTTTAAGTCTGGAAATACTTAACAGTCTTAATCACTGTAATGCTACTTTCAAGGCGGTTTAAACAATCTCCGGAATTTTGTTGTAAAAGGAAAGTTAGTTAACCGATCAGTCATAAAGCTTAGCATCACTATCAGTTGTAGACACTGCTAATGCAGGTACGGCCCAAGGGTTACATCCCTTACATGTATTCAGACTAAATATATCCGAGAGCGAAACGTCCAGAAAAGAAAAAAAGGTCAAGTCTGATATATTAAGTTTTAAAGTCATAAAGGGGAGTCTCATTTTTGTGTAGCTGATCAGCCTACTGGTTCAGTATAAATGCCCATTTACGAAATCTGTGAGCTATAAACTAGGTGTGTTGTACAAAAATCGAGTACAAAGACACAATCGTGTGCCGAATTATGGCAACACTTTCAGTATTGCGGCTGCAAGTAAGATACATTGACATGCACTACACCCAAGTATAGATCTTTGTAACGATTTTTAGCTATACGTACATGTGATGGCACACAGAAGTCATAAAGCGGTTTTGAGAAAACATTTGGAGAGCCGTTGTAGAACAGTTATTCAGTGTTTCTACACCCGATAAGTTACAAAGTGATTTTGAAAAGGAATTTTTGATACGGTCGCGTGTTCGTGCAAGGAACTTTTAATCGATGTACTTGACACGATAGCCTAACTAACAGCAATTAACTAATGCGCCTGTCAACACGATGTTATAATAAGAAACTTTGTACACTCATGTTGTTAAATCATCCTTTGGTGATAGCGGTAGTATACCAACACAGTGTGTGTCTTGCAGTTGTACCAAGGGTGCAGGATTTCAATTGGTATTTATAAAATGCATCTTCCACTTTTTGTCTCTTTACACTGTAAAAAAATGGCATGCATGTCTATGATGTCTTGTGGAAATGTAAAACCATTAAACCGGCAATACAGTACGATTGTAGATATTTTAAATGGGTTTTTACCCGTCAGCGACATGTGATATTTTCATACAAACGGTAACGGATCCGAAGTTCCAACGCGATGTAAGGTCGAGCTTTTCACGAGTCGAACTAAATTTAGCAATTAGGTTCGACCTTTGCCCCTGAAACGCTCTATGTTTCCAGACGGATAGAGCAACTGAAGTTTAGTTTGTCCGTATTTCAAAAGTTCGATGTTTCTGACCTAAACAGCCAAAAATGTTAGTTTGAATCGATCCGAACTATAACTTAGGCCAGGATTAAACATCATTCTTCGAATGATCTTCGAATGGAGTTGTCAATTAGAACGGCATAAGATTGACTAAATTCCGGTCGTACTAAACAAAGTTCGACTTGTGACTCAAAACTAAAAAAAACCTTAATTAATTTTGGTCGGCCCGAAGTGTAGTTTACTCTTTTTTAATAGTCCCGGGCCTAAGTTTCACTTACGAGAAATTCGACATTTTTCCCGATCCTATTACTTTTCGTCAGTTGCGTTTAGGTTTTTCCTTGCAAATTATTTCAGTTTATGATTTGGTGCATGTTAGCTTTGTCTAAGAAGTAAGAGAGCTATTTCATGGAGCAAAATGTGTGTCTTGTATAAAACAGTCTAATCACAAGTTTGCTGACTGTTTACGCGTGAATTTTTACCTGATAAATGTCCCGGCTATTTCCCTAGCATGGTAACTACCCTTTTACTCTTGGTTACTGATCAGTAATTGGTAGTATTAAAACAACCACTGAGTTCATTTCAGTTTTAAAGATAAATGACTGAGGGATAACTGATAATCTTCAGGTGGTTGACCGACCATGTTATTGTTAGTGACAAGGGAGATGTGGACATGGAATAGAAGTGATGGATAGAAGTTCATGGAATCATTAAGACAATACAGAAACACCTTTCTTGTTTTAAACATAGTTTAATATAGAAAATGGCTGACCAAGACGAATGTCAAAGGTCGGCCGGAGCTTCTGTTGACTAGGATTTTATGACGACTAATCACTGATCACTGATGTAATCGGATCAGAGTGCGGATTCACCAAAATGATAATAAACTGAATTTATTGTTTGTTATCAGTTTTATGAAAACGTATTTTAGATAAACCTTATTGGAATGCGTTTTTTAAAAAGTTGTTACTAAACCTTTAGAAGTTGTTTTGTCACACTTCAGAAAAAAGATCTGTTGCGTTTCTTTCAAGCACCGTTGGCTTAATTGTTTAGCTTTTTTTGACACAGTGTCACGATGGAGAGGTCCGACATTCGGATCTCCCAATCTGAATTGTTCTGCTTAAATTACTTTTTTAGCATATAATACTGGAAGTAATCCCAGATTATAAAGTGCGTTCGACATAATGACTCGTAATTGACACATGTTAACTAATATTTTCTTTTTTTTAAAATTATAATGAAAATTGATAACTTAAGGACCATTTCTTCAGTTGCTTCACAATTGTCAATACAGTAAAACGTAAAATGGAAACAGTTTAGTATTGTTACTTCTTTTATTATGTAAAGAACATATTAAACGATATATCAGTCAGTCTCAGTACGCTCTATGCTACGTATGCTATACAAACACAACACAATCTTTGTATTCAAATAATTTTTAAAGGTTAACAAAATTGATAAACAGATTGTTACACTGCCACCATGTTTGTATACATGTATCTTCTCCTTACAAAATCGGTGTATTAGTTTTGAGATCTACTACCAACTTTCTGTGATGAAACCCAAAAATCTCCCAACTCATAAATATATAAAAATGTATCGGAATTTAGCTACTCACCATTTTGGCTTTTTTGATAGTGAAAGGGTTAAGAGAACTATCTGACGTAACAATTTGTATATTATCTATTTTAAGAAAGATTTTCTCAATCATATTTAATGCTGAAATGTCTGAAATGTATATTTTAAAATACCTATTAATTGGTTCATTACAATGTGGTGTAATACAAGGGCTAATGTTCGAAATGGGACTTGCATTTTCAACCCGTCAAAGTGTGCACCAAAATACAAACAAAATGTAGTAGCTTTAACGACTTTTGTATTAACCGTTTTTACAAAAGTATAACACAAAGCTCTCAACATTATAAATAGATCCAAAAACATAATTTTTGATTTACTAAGTTTCCATGTAGATAAACATAACGATTAAAAAACAGAACCTCGATCACCTAGGCGTGGTTTGTTTATGTATTCGTTTGTGATCACAGAGCAGATTCATGACACGTGCCAAGCGCCAAACAATGGCGCACAGTTGAAAATCTGTGTTCAGAGAGGTCCAATTCTCAACTTCCCCCCTCCCCGTCCCCCCTTATCTGAATTAGTCTGCTTATTTTAGCTTTTTCGACATACGGTAAAATCCCTTGTTTAAGGTCCCCCGGATATAAACCGCCAATAATTAAGCCCATGTGGGTCGGCTAAATGTATCTTGTTTATAAGAGGTACTTTCCATTTAGTGTTCCTTGTTTTCATGTGTGCAACACAATTTTAATTCGAGAGTTACTGATAATTAGGAAGCTGAAGTGCAGGTGGAGTTTGGAGCAATACTTTGACCCTACTACATCCAAGTATACCAGTATTCTTTACCATGCTATGTTCGTATAATTGTTTTCTCATATAGTTTATTAAGAAATTTCGGAGATTTTTTTTTCCATGTATACCGATTATAAGCCCTTTCGGATATGAGCCCCCTCCCCTCCCCGTTTACAAAACCACCCAATACACTTTGCCATTGCAGGGCCTCAATGTGGGACTTTACTGTAGTATTACGACGGAAATGCACGTTGTCAGCATTGCTGCGCCATGGATAGCCTACGTATTTGGTATTTTTGTGCACAAAAAAGATGCCTAATCTTACATTTTCTTGAATACAAACCAATCCATCGAACTGATTATTTAATGTTTTTTAATTTCTAACTAGCAAAACGTATTTGTAATGTATTTCAATGGTTAGGTCTTGATGCAATAACATAGATCAAACCAGCTTTTCTGTCACAATTCAAGTAATGTTATAACCTATTAGCTATGTATCTTCATCTCATGACTTTCCTCCATGACTTTCTCTTTTAACCTACTTTTTCAAAGAGCAACCACCCGTCGCAAACTGGACTGTTTGGAGTCCGTGTGTTGTCCCAGGCGGAAGCTGTGGAAATGGGTCACAGATCAGGAGTATAACTTGCAACAACAACACACAGCTGAGGGGCAGCATTTGTAAAATGGTTCAGGAAACACGTAGCTGCTCTCTTCCATGTCCAGGTGTGTTACGACAAGTTTACGGTTTTATTGTATCATATGTATTCCGTGACTGATGGAGAGTTTACTACCTATCAAGTAGAAACTTACAATAACAAAAAACAACGTCATCTGCAAAAGACTCTACCAAGCACGAAATAAATTGTGAGAACTCTGTAAATTTATGTACATACCAACCACTTACATTAGACTACGCGTAGTCCCTATTTTATCTCCGGAAGATCGTCGAGCGAGCGATCCAGAAAAGCAATCGAGAATCCATATTGGCGCCTCAGTTTTCGCGCGCCATTTCGTTTTTCTCGATTGATCGCTCGCTCGACAATCTTCCGGAGGAAAAATAGCGACTACTCGTAGTTTACCCCTACCTGTAGACGAAGTATTTTGATAAATTGGATCAGGATTTTGCAGTTAGAAAAAATAGAGATTTTACATGCGTATAGATATGCTTTGGTGTTCAGATTTCTTTACAGGAAGACTATATTAAAAAAGCTCTGTTGTTAATTCATATAAGGAAATACCATGATGTATTCTTTATAAGGGCACTTGTTCGAAGAAGAGAACGCTGTTGTTTTGTTTTTCAAAAAAATCAAACAAACTGTACCCGGAGCCCTAGTGGCGTGTTCTCGCCATATTCAGTTAGCGATGCCCGCCGATGGTGTCATTTTTTTTAGATCTTTTAGAAGCCATTTCCGGTTATTTTTTGAAAATTCTCCGAATTTTTTTATCATTCGACTGAGAAAACTTTCCGGAACTTAAACTTCCCAAAATGCTGAAAACCTCTGACAACTGAATTGCCAAAATATTCTAAAGATTTTTGGAAATTCGGGTATTTCTTAAAACGAAAAGCCGAAAATTATATAATGGACAGAAGCTAGGGGTTTTATTTACCCACTTAAACAGAACTCACCCTCAGCTTTTGTGGAGTGAACATCTCCAATTCCTCACTTCATCAGATGAATCTAAATTGTTGCTCACAGCGCGAAAACCAGCAATTTAATATCTGAATGCTAAAAGATTTGAGAAAGGAGCTGTCAAGTTACCCAAAAGTTAGAGACATCCGAGTCATCACCGAACTACTACCTGCGATATTAAATTCCAGTTTCAAAAATGAAACTGAGGACTCCACAAATGCCATGGTTGTCATTGACAAAAAATAACTCAAATTTCCAGCTTCAACACGTGAAAAGAGGAGGGCTTGGCCGTTTACAGTTTTACATAGGTCGTTCTTGTTTAAAATCAATATATTTCCCCGCTGCTTTGCGATATCCTCTCCATATTTGAAAACCATCATTTCTTTTCCGTTTTCCAAAATGTTTTCTGTGTTTCAGTGAATGGGAACTGGACTGGGTGGCTTGAGTGGGGAGTTTGCAATACAACCTGTGGTAATGGTACTCAGTGGCGTAATCGTGCTTGTACTAATCCAACACCAGCATATGGAGGCCAAAACTGTACGGGAGAGAGTGAACAATCACGTGCGTGTCACATTCCTTGTCCAGGTGAGGTTGTTAAGCAAAGTATAACAAATTTTTTGAAACTGTTGGTACGTTCATCTAATTCCCGCGTCTCTAAGTATAGTTTGAACAAAATTGACGCTCATTTGCTTAATTATTTTAAATGATCGCTAATGGATGACTCTTGTAGTTTAGGTACAAGAAATGCGGGCTGAGCGGTATCCATACAAAAATTACCTGGTTATAAACAAATTATTAGTAATAGAATGACGTAGCACGGCTTTGGAAAACCGCCACTTTGGATTTCTTGGCGGTATCTTGGATTTTGTATGGTTTCAAAAAAAGGTTCTGACGACAGGTTTTGATTGCTAAAACAGACAAGAAAAAATCCGAAAATTGAAAAGAGAACAATTAGGAAATTCTGTGATAGTCACGCATGAAATGACGGTAATTGAAAAATATAAATACAAGTTAAACACTAAAAAGTTCATGAAAGTTTTCTAGTGAAAAATTCACAAAATCCTTACCGTAAACGGTAGGGAGGGGGTAAAATTGACCCCTCGCAAGATTTTTCCGATCTAAAACTTAAAGTTTTGAAACTTAAGCACCTGAAGTCCATTTGAAACCCATCAAATTTGAAAGTAGAAATGAATGACGTTAACACTGTCTTATAATTATACAATAATAGTTTTTATACTTTTTATTTATTCAGTTGATGGAAAGTGGACAAAGTGGGGCAACTGGAGCAGCTGTCATCCTTCTTGTGGTAACGGCCATCGAACACGCATTCGAAACTATACAAATCCTGTCCCTGCACACGGAGGCCGATATTGCATCGGTCTTAGAACTGACCTACAGTCGTGTTTCGTTAACCCTTGTCCAGGTAAATTAGATTTATATGAAGTATCTTTTATCTGCAATGTTGCTTGGAGACTCTGCGAGTCAATATTGCGTAAATAGTAGTATTTGTAGATAGATGATCGTCCTGGTGAATTTAAAACGTGCTTGAGAAGGAGTAGTGTTAGTTGTGATTGTCGTTTCGGCAACATGGGTTTGGTCGGTCATACATTTCGAGTTCATTATGTTTCCTTTCACTTCAAGAATAGAAGAACTGTTGAAAATCCAGGGCAAAATTCGTCCAAAACAGGCAAAAACTCGAGGGGCTTCCTTCTTTCTCCCAAACCCTAATCAGTTTTCCTGCATGCTCGCGCGCTTGCCGCCAAACGGTGATATTTGGAGCAATCAAAAGTCGCTCGTTTTTCTTTCCCGCCTATGGGCTCTCTGTAAGCTGGAAGAAAATAATTGATAACGACAACATATTGTCAACTGTGACACGGAGTTCTCGTGACATTAATAATCTGCATACGTTAAAGCGTTTATAGTCTCTTTCATATCGTTGAATACTTGCCATTAGAATATTTATCTCGGCAAATGCCCTGTCACTATTCACCTCAGTTTGAGAGAGTAAGTTCACATATCCAAGGAACCAGTATCTTCTCATTATAATTAAGCAATCTTGTATAATTCTTACAATATTTTTCAGCATTTACGTTCTTGTTATCAGTGGCCCAGATTTAAAAATTACGTTTACTTTATCAGTTTACATCCTCTTAAATAATGCGACAGTATTATCGTTAATATTTATATTGGCAGGTGACTGTGATTTCGAAAATGGTCTTTGTGGCTGGAAAAATGTTAAAAATGATGTATTTGACTGGACCCTATTGAAAGGGAAAACAAAAAGCGCTCAAACTGGTCCTTACAAGGACCATACAACAACTAAAGGTCAGTCCTTTCTCATATGACTGTTCTCTTGTACTACAGTTAAATACAATCTCTCTATCATCATCATCATGATGGTATATTATAACATCATCACTGTCATTCCTACAATCATGGTCATTATCCGTGTTAGTTAATACTATTTTATTTCTGTTGTATATTTGTCACTCTCGTTGCCCTTGTCGTTATCGTCGAAGTTTTTCGTCATTGGAAATGTCATTGTCGATGTCCTAGTTTCGTTTTGTTGTCGCAGTTACCATCAATGTCAGTTTAACTCATAATGGCTTTAGCTTGGTAATGTCGTTGACATTGTCATTGTCGTTGGTACTGTCACTATCTTAGTCTTGTCGTTGTTATGGTCATTGAAAATTGTCGTTGACAATGGCATTAACATGGTAAGTTATTGTCGTTTTCATTGTAATTGCTTCTATCGTTAGCTTGGTGTCGTCATTGTGACTGAGCAACTTCGCTGTTGATAAACTTTACCTCATGCAGAATTGTTCTTGTCCAATGCCTTTGACCTTTACGAATACGGCTGTGGTGCATTATTTTTTATGCAATCATACCGGCTCCCCAGTATGCAGCAAACACGTTAGCAAAAAACAAAACAAGTATTATGAGCAATTCAGTCACAATAGGACATTGGTATGGTTGTGTAAATATGTGTACTATATACTATCAGATTGCCTTTGCCGACCTTATTTTGTAAGATAGCAAGTGCCAATTGTTCTACCATCCTCATGGGTATCCTCGTCCTTACCTGGAAGATCAAAGGGTTGTCGGTTAAGATAAATAGGCGTTCAAGATGTCACTAAAAAGTTGATTGTCTCTTGTGACAAATTCAGGTTTTTACGTTTATACCGAAGCGTCATTCCCTCGGCGCAAGGGTGACAATGCCAAACTATTCAGCCCTCCCCTGATTGGCGTTTGGTGTATGAGGTTCTTCTACAGTATGTTTGGCCGAGGAATGGGCGACCTTCAGGTCTTTCTACATCATGAGGATTTTGACATGGAGGCATTCGTGTGGGGTCGATACAAGGATCAGGGATTAGGGTGGCATTCTGCCAACGCAACTGTGTATGGCCTTAATGGAAAATCTTTTAATGTAAGAACAGTTCAGACCTTTCTTATTTTGACAAAGTCTAGCTAAAGTACTTCTTTATCTCTAATATTATATTGCCGTATATTCCCCTCTATAATTTTAGGTAATTTAAGAGAAAATCACCTACTCTTTTGGATAAATATACTTGTATCCATTACAAATACCCAAAACGTTTATCTTGACAGTTCACAGCTCACGAACAGGGCAAACAAGTGTCTTTTTTTCAATAAAATGTCTTCTTGTCTATTTAAGTAATCAATGGTTTGCTGAATTTACACTTTTGTGCATGCTACTCAATACGTAATGTTAGTTCGTGGCCAGTGGTTTTCGTAGTTTAAGGGTCTATCCGTGAATTTGTACAGTGTCTTAGTTTCATATGATTAGTCAATCAAAGAACAAACTAGTTGATTGAATACACTATAATAATAATAGTAGTAATAATAATGATAATATTGCTATTAAACCTTTTTAATAATGATAATAATAGTAAAAATAATAATAATACAACTTTATTTTTAAGTGTCAAATAATGATAGCAGTAAAGACAAACCACCAAGTGAGGAAACTATTCTAATGATTGTATACAATTTACAAAGACAATAATACTTTTCTTGCACATGTAGATTTCGTTTGTGAGCCGTATCGGACCTACGTACATGAGCGACATGGCATTGGATGACATCAGTTTTGTTCCTGGAACGTGCAACGGTGAAACACTGACCTTTTTGAACACAAACAGAACGAAGTCAAAAACAGTGGACATTGTGAATATTGTGGATATTGTAAAGACGAAAGGGGAGCCAGGTGCGCAGCTACAATATTAGTCCATTGTACATTGTTGCCTGATGAATAACCATAAGGAGGCCCGCACGACTTTAAAAATGCTGAAAGATGATATACAATTTGGCTAAGCTGACTACTTTAATGAAAAAAACTATCCTATAGTTAAAAATATTTTCTGCACTAGTGATTTTAAGTTTTTTAAGCTGTAAAAATCACATCAATCAAATTTATTTGATTCTTTGGGCTAATTTCATTTGAATGCAAACGCGTGACTGCTGTTTGAGCTACCCACTTACTGAGAAAATTCGTAGCAATCGCATGATCAAGATTAATATAACGACCCGAAAGTCTCATCATTTGGTCTGAAAAGTAAAGACATTTACTTCACCTTAAGCATCATAATTTATAACAATTGCAAACATACCCTGATTGGTTTCATTTACAATTTATATTTAGGAACGTGCCATTTTGACGGCCTGGGGAAAAACCTTTGCGGGTGGATAGACGAGCCTGTTGACGACAACATGGATTGGCGTCTAATTTCAGGGAGTACGTCGAGTATAGATACGGGACCTTCTTTTGACCACACGACGGGCGCCAATGGTGCGTACATATCTCAATGTGAATTCGTTCTTTCAAGTATAGTATTCATGATCGTTATTTAAACCAAGTGTATTTTATGAGTTGTTCTTCTGAGATCGACAATTGGACAAATCTAGAAAAACTCGATAGACCGGTTAATAAATACCATTTCGATCATGGCCGATGTCGCCGACGTAGCGGCGTTAGAAACAATCTCACTCGTGCTAGTCTTCCAAATATTTTTTCACCAATCTGCTACAGTCGCAGCTTCATTTGGTAGGACATGCTGTTTGCTCCAAAAGAAACTGTAATGTGGCGAACTTCAACAAGGCAAGTATACTCCAAAGGAGGCCATAAAAAGCGCTTCATTGAAGGCCTGCCACATCAACAACGTCACAAGGGAGTAGACAGCTCAGGGCAAAGCAAAGTAGCGATCAGCTGCCAGGGCTTAAAATAACAGCCGCTCACCGATCAATGACCGGTCAAAAGAACGACATGACCGGGCAAAACCTTCCACTGCCAGTCATGCTGACCGGTCACTTATATTATTGTATCGTCTTGGACAAACCAATCAAATGAGTTTCTTAGTCATTGATTCAGTCTAACTTTTTTAAAACTTAATTTAGGAACCAACCAGTAGTCTCTCTCAGGAAGGACTGTTCAAGTATTGGGGAAATGGTTGAGTTTGCGCACTATAAATAACTGATTGAGAAAGTGGTTTATATTTCATCAAAAGACGGAACATAAATCTCGACTTAGCTTTAATTCGAAACGATAGTTTTTCATACTTCTGTTTTTCAGGCACTGGGAAATATTTATACGTCGAAGCGTCTAGTGTATCACCCGGTTGGAAAGCCAAACTTTTGAGTCCACGACTCTGTGGGAAAAATTGTTTTCAGTTCTATTATCACATGTACGGAACAGATATTGGTGAATTGAATGTTTACCATCGACACGGGCTGGGAAATGATGACAAGGTATGGTCTGTCGGAGGTAACCATGGTGATAGGTGGCTTGAAGCTCTAGTTGCCTTTAACGGTGATTGTTACCAGGTAAGTTTGAAGGCGATACTTGAGTCTTTGTCAAAACTACAGTAATAATATTGATGCTGATGATAATAATATTAACAAAAATTATAGCAAAACAAAGAAAAACAATAACATTAATAATAATAATAATAATAATAATAATAATATAACCTTTATTAAACACTTAGAATTAACCTTCTTACAGTTGTATGTAGTTATATTTTAAAAAAAGATTATTGGGTTAAGAAAGAAACATTTCTTAAAAAAAGGCTCTATATCTTGTATAATATCTTGTATATTTAGTGGTAAAGAAAAATTGTGACCTTAGAAAAGTGATTTTTTCTTAAAATTGGTGTAGTAATTTTATATCAACATTCCTTTTCTAACATACTCTTACATTTACACGTCACAGGAACATATATTTACATATTTACAGATAGCAAATGGGGAAAATACAAGTGAACGCTTTGGTTTCCTAGAGAATACGTTATTGACGTTAACATATCTAAAAGGACATAAACACAAGACGTAAACGATGTTGTGAAACTGCACCTGATTTTGGAATGCAGTTTGTGATTAGACAAAGGTGTAAAAAAATTGCTATTTCTACTAGAATGCTTTTTGCACGATTTGTCTTTGAACATTCTGATTTTCGAGAATTCTATATTACAGATATAAATGAATTATTTTAATTTCAGATATGCCCAAGTGATCTCTTGTCTTTCTTTGAAATCCCAAGCATAATTTGTGAGTTAGTTTCACTCCCCGAAACGTTCATTAGTCTATCTTACTATTTTGTTGCGATGATCTTGGATCAAAGCTCTATAAAATCAAACTCTATTCAATATGATCAACATCGCTCCAACAGACTCCAACATTGTAAGGAAGTAAGACCCGTTAAAATGATCCCAACAATTTGGCTGAACAAATTTTAGGTGCTTTTTATTATAGGAACTAATGATGGCACTTTTAAAACGGGTTTTCATAATATTGTCATCAGTGTCACAGACTTTCATTTTTTTAACCGATTTTTTTCTTTCGTCACTGCGTGGATTTGGATCTATTATTATTTATATTATTAATTTTGTCCATATTAGGAATGCTGTTCAGGTAATTCTTATGAGTGGATTTACGATATGTTATTAGCACAACAGGAGTGGTTACGTTTTTTGTGACGTTGCATCATCAAAGAAAAACACTATTTTACCATTGAAAGAATCAATGATTTCGGATAAAAAGTGATAAGTTTCCAAGTAATTTATTAGAAAACGTACGGTTTTAGGTAGAATTTGACGATGTCACTTAAGCAAGAAGTTTGTACTACTTACCAGATTGTGGTTGAAGGGACGGTCACCAGTGGTTACTTTGGTGATATTGCTTTCGATGACGCATTTTTATCGAAAGGTAGTTGCTGTGCGTTGGACAACAGATTATTTGATGCAGGGCGCGAAGGTAAGGTAATCATTTTAAAATTGATTCAAAAATGAAGTTTTAATACATAAACTTGTTCCTGGATCCTATAAAGTTTTTTTGGGGGGAGGGGGTTAATTTGGTCACTAATGGAATTTGCATATTGTAGCTTTCAAGAACTCAGTTATCTTTTTTGTTACAAATGATCGCAAACTTGTGATTTGTTGTTTTCTTGTAAATATTTCATAGTTTTATTAATAAAACTATGCTTTATAACTGCTTCTAATATTATATCTCAAAATTAATAAGTTCTCGAAAGTCGAATTTTTTGTATTTGTTCCCATGGCAACAGTAGTTAATTGGTTGACCTTTGTTTGCATGGAAATTCATTTATACTAATTGCACGCTAAAGGCATGCGCTATTAATAAACGTTTGGAAAATAGTTAGGAGGGGTCGAATTGATCCCCCGCCACCGACAAAAAACCATTCGCTTTTGGCAAAAGAGCCGAATACTTCTGGGGATAACAGACTTCAAAAAAATAAAAAGACAAAAAGCTCTAGCGCAGAAACTGAGTTTAACTTCTTTACCTTCTTCTTCTTCTTCCTATTGTTTTTCCTGTTCTTGTTTTTGTTAATGTTAATCATTATGTTATGTTAATGATATTGTTGTGTTTTGTTACTGTTATTGTTTTCATTTTGACTATGGTTTACGGCTACTGATAGTGCTATGGTTATGGTTACGGTTACTTGTGTTATAATAGGTAATTGCTCGTTTGATGATGGTTTTGGACACTGGCAAAACAAGAAAAACGACGTAGATTTCGAGTGGTTGTTGTGGAACGGGAGTACGCCGAGCTCTTTCACAGGACCTTCAGCCGATTTCTCTGGGCGTGGTGAGATAACAGACTGCGATGCCTTTAATCTTCCTTTTTATTCCAATAAGTTTATTTTTTTGTTTTCTATTAATTTTTACTATCTTTACTTTTGTGATTGTAGTTGTGAGTAGTGGAATGGAATGGAATGGACGACTTTATTTAAAGAGGGTAAACCACATGACAGTAATAAGAATCATTTATAACCCAGTGGCCCTAGTTAACTTGGTTGTTCCCCTGACAGTGAAAAAGGCAGCACTTGCACCTGACCCTTCGCTTGAATGTTTATACCAATTTTGCATATATTATGAAAAAGATTTTTAAAGCAACCTTTTTATCAGGTTACGGATCGGCTCCCGTGCTACTATGACAAAGGGAAACAGCTATAGCATTTACCGTGCGAGAATCTTGTGCCTCTAACTGTTCGAAACGGAGGTGTACTGTACTCTTTTTTTATTAAGAACAAACTTAATGAGAACATTGAGGCTGAGTTTGACCGAAAAATAAGAACAAAATAAGAACAAACTGAGGCTGATTAAAAAATGTATGCAAGTGTACAATGTTGAACTGCAGTAGTTTCACAAGACTCATCTGTCCGATAACTAACCCATGGCATTCAAAAAAAACTTGTCTTCTAAAAGACGTTTCAAAATTTTTGTGAAACAGGGTATAAAAGCACCTTACCGAATTTTAGGCCAGTTCAACCCCAACGGAAAACATAGCCGTTAAGAACAAAATAAGAACATTTTTAGGCTGAAATTGCCGAAAAATAAGAAGATTGAGCCTGAGCAAAAGTTTACTGGTTCTTAATAAAAAAGAGTGTGTTCAACACTATCATTAGATTCCTTATCCATACGTCAGGACTTCAAGAGAATGTTCCTGTTCTACAAAACGATAATTGATGTAAATATCTTTTCAGGTCAATATGCCTACATTGAATCATCTGAACCACGAATGATTGGCCACAAAGCGTCCATAATCAGCAAAGTTTTTCGAGGCCTTCATTGCATGAGCTTTATGTACCATATGTACGGGGAGACAGTGGGATCCCTGAGTGTGTATCGCTTTGGAAATGGTCTGACGAGAATTCAAATGTGGACTAGAAAAGGCAATCAAGGAAACCAGTGGAATCATGCTGCAATTACTTTCCAGTGTAATGTTACAGCTTATCAGGTAAAAAGGACTAATCTACCTCGTAACAACTATACATTATCATTTACAGCAATTTTCTGGATTCTGTTTATTAAGTATAAACCCGCTTATTTAAGGAATGTTTACAATACAAACAAGTTGATTCCACGTCCTATTAAACATGATCTTTTTTTGTAAAATTATCTCCAAAAGGGGATTATTAAAAACATATATCCTATAGGTTCTTTAAATCAGGGTGAACGATGATTCGTGTTCCATTTAGAATTTGATTTGAGTATCGATGTTGAAAACAGCAAAAATACCTTAAGCTTTGTATGTTTGATTAATTAAAACTGTAGCAGAGCGTTACAGATACCAAAGTACCAAACCACGATGCTGAACTACTTGAAGACGCTGTTTGAAGAATAAGCGAATGATACAAACCATTACTACACTAACTGCTATATTTTAGAATTTCATCAACTAATGCCTTTTCAATTCTACATTAAGTCTGGAAAAAAACTTGTTTACTTTTCTTTTTCGACAAGGTTGAATTTGAGGCTACGGTTGGAGGATGGACGGGTGATATTGCTATTGATAACATCGAGTTTACTCCTGGAAAATGCCCCAAGAACAGACAAACGTTCGCAATTGTACCCAAGCCTACCCCCACTCAAAGCACCAGCTTCATTGGTGGTAATTACAATTTAGTAAATCTTAGTTTATTGATTTCTCCAAAACTATGGAAATTTTGAAAATGGAATTAAGCTCATGAACATATAATTGAAACATTTGAGCGAGGAGAAGATTAAAGCAATTCAGCGTTTTTAAATGGTGTTGAATCGTCTCGTGCAAGTTCAGCGCGCAGTTTGAATCTTCACGCAAGTATTCCCCTCTGTTATCTTGTTTTTCACAAGACCACTAAACAACAGTTAGACACCGTAATCTATCGGTTAATCTAACTAAAAACACAAAACACAAAGGAACCTCTATCACGAGCTGTTCCGAACACATACAAGAACCTGTATTCAACGGGAAGTCAACTCACCCACTGTGTGCAAAACCGTGAGGAAAAGGAGCTGAGGAAGAAGGCAATACTGACCGCAAGTTTGCATACCCCATTTGCTTACTATTGTCTCTGTCACCGGTGCTGTGCTAAGTTGACCCCTATTAGTAGAATACCTGCACTTACTGAATATTTTATCACCCACTCATCACTAGATCCAAGATATTGTGTTAAGGATCTGTTGGCACTAGAGATTTTTATCATTTCTCAACCTAGTAAATTCTCTTTACTAGTATCTTTTCTAGGTCCCCATTATATTATTAGGGATTATATTGTAGGATTTTTTATCTATTTAACTGTCCTTTTCAGCTTATTGTACACACTGATGATGAACCTGACCAAGGCAGCACTCACGACCCCCACCAATGGTAAAAAGACTCCTAGGTCCAACGACTTATGTCACACTTGTAACAAAGTTGTTGGACGTAATGCCAAATCCATTCAGTGCAATGGATGCGACAAATGGGTCCACCTCCGTTGTGATGGGGCTGTTGGCCCAGAAGCCTATAATGGCATGATTGACCACCCATTTTTGGCAATCATCTACCTGTGCCCCACTTGCAGAAAGCCGTGGAGTCTAGTTAAATTGATGTCCGATGAGACTCATCGAACTCAATTTACACAGACAGAGACGGGAAGCAGCGATAAGGCTGTATCCACCATACTCCTCAAGGAATCCATCGTACCGGTCAAACTGACCAAAGTGGTTGAGGCAACTGTTAAATTACAGAAACCTAAAGCCACGGTCAAAAGTACCGGTGTAGACACAAAGACGAATGGCCATCCCATCCCTCTCCAAAATTCAAACGAAAGATGCAACCGGGACAACTGCCAACCCGCAGAAAACCCCGGTTGTCCCAATTCGCGCTGCCTCGAAAGCAAAGAAGCGCGAAAAAATCCTGATCCGAAGCTAGCTGTTAATGGGGCTCCTACACCAACAACATTAAATAAATCTGTAGGTGCCCCATCCCAGAGCATCTCCCCTATCAGACTTAAGAGTCTGATAGTCTTTGAAGCACCAGAGAGTTCATCCTCTCTGCTAGAAGAACGGGAGAAAGCGGACAGGAAGGTCTGGGGAGACATATGCCAACTTCTAAAAGTACCGGTCTTCAAACCGGTATCAATACGACGGTTGGCTGGACAACCCAAACCGGACTCCACTCGACCCATTCGAGTCAAACTGACGGACGAAAAGCAAGTGGAGAGGGTCCTCTTGCTGGCTAAGGGTCTCAAGAACACGACACAGCCTCCTCCGGCTGAAACCGGATTTAGCAAAATCCGGTAGAAAACTACCCAAGACGGACCTTCAGGCACGCCAGATTATTATTAGAGGTGTGCCTGAAGCCGAAAACAACAAAGACAGTGACCTGCATGACTGCCAGCAGTGGATTTATATAGCTGGAAAGTTGCAGGTGCCAAACCTGATTGCGAGGGACATAGCTCGCCCTCCACGACCAGCCCACCACTAGTCACTGGCCCAACCAAGACTGTTGAGGATCACACTGGCCTCCTCGGGGATGGTGCTTCGGGTACTGGAACGCTGGAAGGACAGCAAACCCAGTCTCCCTCAGCCTATCGTCATTCATTTCTGCAAAAGCAGCGATGAAAGGGCAATGGCCAGAAAGAAATCTGGCCTACCGACACGGTCCCGGCTCTCAGCGTTGAGCGCCTGGAACAACCCATGCAGGAAACCCTGCCAAAATACGGGCAGGAGCCGGTCCAATAGAGACCGGCACGAACCAGTTGAGGCAAATTCGCTCACTCACTGCAGGCTATACTAACGCCCGCAGTTTGCGATGCAAAGTAAGTGAACTGTCTCAATTGGTTCACCACCTGGATCTGACTCTAGTAGGCATAACCGAGACATGGCTACAATCAGACATCCTTGATTCTGAAGTAGCAGTCTCGGGAATGACACTATACAGGTCTGATCGCGTAGGAAAGCTGGGAGGTGGCACTGCACTGTACGTAAAGGAAAGCCTTTACAGCTCCACCCTACGTGACCCTGTCCTGAACTCTCACCCGGAATTTCACCAGGGTGAGAATTCGAGGCCATTCGAGGGATACATTGGTGGGAGTGATATACCGACCACCAAACTCCCATCAACGAAATGACGCCACGTTGCTACAGGTGATTAAAAGACTTGATCACTACCAGCACATGCAGATAGTGATCATGGGGGATTTCAATCTACCTGGACTAGTAACCGGCGATCGGATTGCTGCAGACAGAGAGAGTAGGTCGCACTCTGACCGATTTTACTCGGCTCTCTGCTCAGCCGGCCTGGATGAAATGGTGCAAGGTCCTACTCGGTGGGCGACGAATGCGACCTGTTCAGCTCTGGATTACATTTTCACTAATGAGGAGGGGCTGATCGAAGGTCTGAAGACGCACGCACCACTGGGTGGGAGTGACCACTGTTTCATCACCTTCAACGGTAGTATAAATCCGTTCACAACACACCAGGAACCCCATCCCGTGAGAAACTATGGCAGGATGAACACAGAAAAACTGCAGCAACTTCTCTACAACGAGGACTGGGGTACACTTCAGTACAAAACGGATGTGGAACAATGCTGGATACACATCCGAAACGCTATCACACGGGCGGTAGAAGCCACAACACCGGTATTCACGCCTAAAGCCAGGACAAATACGGACTGGCTTGAAAGCAGTTCTAGAAAACTGCTGAAGAGGAAACGGTCTCTGTGGAACCGTTTCAGAATCACTGGTCAAGATGAGGACTGGAAAGCCTACGTGGCAGTTAGGAATCAGTCTACATCTGCCGTCAGACGGGATAGAACCCGTCTGCAAGATCACCTGGTGAATAGCTTCTCCAGGAACCCAAAATCCGTGTTCAGATACATGTCAAGGCTAAGCTCGAATAGATCAGGAATACCTGACATGCTAACTGAACACGGATTAACGTCAACACCATGGGAGGCTGCTGAAGAACTTGCATCAGAATTCGCTGGTGCAAGGCTCACGTCACATCTTTCACCACCCAAAGACCTGAAGAGCAACAGCGAGCTGTCCACCGTTGTAATATCCAAAGAAGCGGTGAACAGCAAGCTAAGGAGACTGGCGACGCACAAGGCTCCGGGCCCAGATGGGATTCCAGCACAAGTTCTGAAACATTGTGCGGGAGCTCTAGCGGTTCCACTTTCAGTGCTCTTCAACAAATCACTGACGAGTGGAATTGTGCCTGAGGAGTGGAAAAGGGCAACCGTCACCCCAATTTACAAGAAGGGTGACAGAAAGCTGCCTGAGAATTATCGACCAGTGGCGCTACTGCCAATCATCTCTAAAGTCATGGAGAGCATACTGGACGACACGATTAGACAGTATCTTCACAGCCGACAACTTCTCTCCACTACTCAGCATGGCTTTGTTAGAGGGCGGTCGTGCATGACCAACCTTTTATACAGTCATGAAGAGTGGGGTCGCCTAGTTGACGAACGTCAAGGAGTCGATGTAATTCTACTAGACTTATCGAAAGCATTCGACTCGGTTCCCCACAACCTCCTACTCGCCAAGCTCATCGGTCTTGGCATCGGTGGAGACCTGCTTCGTTGGATCAGAGATTACCTAAACAACAGATCCTTTAGGGTTAAAGTTAATGGTGTGCTCTCTGATCCAAAAGCAACAATCCGAGGAGTGCCCCAGGGATCCATCCTAGGCCCACTCCTATTCCTCCTCTTTATTGATGATCTACCGTCCCAGCTAGATTGCAAAGTTGTTCTTTTTGCAGATGATGCAAAAATACGGGGACCGACCAATGACCCCGACAGACTACAGGAAAACCTTGACAAAATCTCTGGCTGGGTAACTGCGAATGGAATGACCCTGAATCCATCAAAAAGCAGAGTTATTCCAATCCGGAACGCGGCAGACAATCAATACAAACTCGATGGGGTGGCCATACCAGTTTCGCAGCAGGAGAAAGACTTGGGAACAGTTGTGTGCTCAAGTCTAAGCACATCTCCAAACTGCAGACAGATGGCCCTGAGGGCTAGCAGAGCCCTTAATCTGCTACTCCGCAGCCTGGGTAGGTTCCAGAAGAGCTCGTTCCCACAGCTTTACTCTAGTTATGTGCGAGCTCATTTGGAACTAAACATTCAGGCCTGTGCACCCGTCCTGCAGAAGGATTGCCATCTACTGGAGGGTGTTCAGAGACGCGCCACCAAGCGAGTCAAGGGCCTGGCCACTAAAGCTTATTCTGACAGACTGAGGGAACTCGATCTGTACAGTTTAGCCTTTAGGCGGCTGAGAGGGGACATGATCCTGACACACCGGATTTTGAATGACCCCTCTCATCCGAATAGAGGGTTGTTACAGCTGAGGGAGTCAACCTCACTTAGAGGGCACAAACTGACGCTGCAACAACCTCTGGTCAGAACTCGGCTACGATCGCGGGCCTTTTCTGTGAGAGTCCCTTTCACATGGAACAGACTTCCGAAAGACGTAGTCGAGGCCCCATCCACGGAATCCTTCAAGAGGAGGCTTGATGCGTATGCCAAGTCGAAAGGCAAGGTATTCACAGCCTCCTCCTACTACGAAGGCAAAGACCAGGTGGGAGATCCGTGGGCCGCACCTTGAAAGTGGTTTTATCTCTTTCTTATATAATTTCGTTTGTATTATTATTCAAACTACTCTTATTCTGCCTAAAGCATCTCTTCCCTTGATCCATTATCCTAACTAGATTCTTGAATTAGGTTTCTTATAAATTTTCATTATTACGGGCATACTTTCATACTTTCATATCACTGTTAACTTTAATATTCTTAAAAAATCCAATTTGATCATCTCACCAACTGTATATCTGAACTTAATTTCTCCTAATTTTCTAACTTTTCCATATACCCTATTGCCATTAGATCGATAATATCAATATCATTAAACATTACTATTATATTAATTATATAATCTCATCATTTCCCCAAGCATTCTTACCTTAGTCTGCCACGTTTTCTAAGCATCAGGCACAAAACACTAGGGTTTATTAAGTCTTTGATTAACCTTCAATTCTATGATTCATCATTACTCTAACTTTAAGCCTTTTTTAAGCAACGTGGCTACACAGCACCACCGACATGCAAGTTGTGATAAGCGACCAGTCAACTAAAACCAGCCTTTGACCGACTGCTTTTCTACCTCTGGTTTTGTCACAGTCACCTCGAGTCCTATCCGTTGATG
>JAOBYF010000019.1:0-13736 GCA_025403605.1 Parazoanthus darwini
GCTAGCACACACACACACACACATACGCACAAACACAAGCTGGCTTACAAGTACGCGAACAAATACAAACAAGCGCGCGCATGCAGCACACGCTATTGCATTCGCCGATGTAGCACTCTACTTGTATTTTTAAGGCAGGAAGGGCGACAAGATAGAATGATTTAGTTGCGAGGGCCGAAAGTGCGAGCTTTTTGGGGGGTCCGTGGTCATGCTTTCCTGGCAAATTTTGTGCTGTGTAAATCGCCACTTTCTACAGGTTTTGCTTTTGTTTCTGATGCTTAGCAATTTACGTTTCATAATGTTTAACGATTTTGCGTCTCAAATTCCTAGTGCGAAGTGAAAGCCCGTAACACCAATTAAAATGATCGGAACATATAACCAACAAAAAATTAAAAATATAAAACGCCCTTGCATACCATACTTATTATTCCGCCTTGTTAGAAAGTCAGAGGTTTTAGACCAATTATCATTGCTGTTCAAAGGAGATCGGCGTTTCAAATGTAAAATTTCCAGCTTTTTAAGCTTTCCGATAATTCAATGTCTATCAAAAACGGTAGCAGTCCACGTGCTATGTTTCAGGATACACTGAAAACACATCTGCATGTACTGTCTGCACGCCTACTTCGCAAGGTAAAATATTTACCGAGTGTCTTAGTGTGCCGGTGTGTGTGTGTCACACGCGTGTGTATGTGTCCACACGCGCGTTTGTGTGTATGTGTACGCGCGCGCGCATGTTTGTGTGTATGTGGGCGCACGCACGCGCATGTAGTATCTGTTGGCGCGTGTGTCTTAGTATACATGTCTCAAGATGCATTTGTACGTATGTGAAGGAACAAATCAATATGTAGAGGCCGGGAGTGTAGTTGGTGATAATTAAGATACAATTATTATTTACTACTGCCTGTTACATGTGGCACAAATTGCCCGATTAAATATAAATACCATAATCTCGGTGCTTGTACATAAATTATAGTAACAACTCCAAAAATATTCAATTTCGTATCTTTCAATCATTACTTGTTGAAAGCATATTGCCCAATGATAAATACCTCATTTCTAGTACATACGGATATTTTTTGTTTTCTTCTGAAAGCAGATATAAACTTGTTCAACAACCTGATATGGAAAAACAATTACAAAGGATCTCTCATTTTCTCATTACACTTATCACTACTTTAAAAAGCATCATTGCACAATAAACCCTTTTACTCCAAAAGTAGCTAAATTATCATTGCGTTCTTCCATACAATTCCTACTTATAAGTTGGGAGAACTTGAATCCTAAAAACATCCAACCTGGATCCTATTACTGTTACATGCAACAATATTTATGGTCATAAAACTGCTTTTTTTACCATTTTTTGTAGTTAATAGCCAGTAAAAAATAAAATTCTTTAGCCTCTTCTCCGTTTATCAGCCTCTCTTTTCGCTGAACGCGATTCATCTCGCAGCCGCCATATTTGAGTTCATCCATTTGACAAATGCCCCGTTCATCACACGACCAAACGGTCTATTTGATGAAAATGACGTAATAACGAAACTCGAAAACAAGAAATACCATTGGTAGGATCAAAGTGGAGGTTGTCCCGAGATTGTCCAATCAGACTACTCAGTTGTGGGTTTAACTTTATATTCTTCGAGTTTTAGTATTACGTCATTATCAAATTGACCATTTTTATTATTTAAATATGAACACATAAACCACAGTCATCCTACCAAAGCCACGAGTGATAAAAGGGCAAGACATGAAGGCGGATTTCTGATTACATCATTGTTTACACTTTGCCTCATTAGCATAACTTTTTAAAACATAGGTCTATAGATCCAAAACATATAGCACAGTCAGTACTAACCGAAGGTTTAAGCAAAAAAGCGTCCATAGATACAAAAAACATGGCACAAGTCACTACTTACCAAAGATTTGAGCGTGATACGGTGAATATATCTTTAAAAACGTCGAAATTGCCGAAATTAAAGGCTGACGGCAATAATTGCATCCAGCCATAGCGTTGTATTAATTTGAGAAGTTTTCAACAGTCTTTGTTTCGAAAATATTCGACATATTAAGATTAAATTTTCAGTGAGTACTGACTGTGTGAACATAATTATCGACTTTTAACCAATTCCAGCTAAGAATACACTGAAGTTCTGATTTGTTTTTCGGCCGAGATTTTCTTTGTTAAAAGCAGTAGCCCTCCAACCTAAACAAAGAAACGTTTCAGTGTATAGGTTTAGTACGAAATTAGTTGATCCCTTTAGATATAACAATGTCGAAAATATGGACCATTCACTGAAATTTACCCCTAAATTTGGTTCTGAAACAACTTCTCAGTAACCTTTTAATTTCATAGGGCAAGATTATGCTTTCCTTAATTCTTTCACAAATATCTCAATCATTTTTGCACTAGCCTCTGGATCATTTTTTGAACGACAGAACTCGCCCATGTAAAAGATTGTTTACCATGAATAAAAATATTTCTGAAATATTGTGATCTTGGTTCAGTCATTGTTGAAATCTTTGGTCAACCTCTAACGATTTGTGGTAATCCAGCGCCCTGTTGCGATTCTGTACAAAATCTGTCCGATCATCCTATCCTCCAATTTTCACGTGTTATCACACCTAATGGCCACAAAAGCCACGCAATTTCCCAGTCTCGTTTGACATTGGTTGTAATTGCAATCCCCTACAAGGGCTTTCTTGGTCCACGCTTGATCTGTGGGACACTAGGCGTACAAATTCCAGCCTTTTATGGATGGGTCTGTATTTGGTGGAAACTAAAAAGAGATGATGAACCAAGTTAGAAAAACTGACAGCTTGATAAATAAAAACACCAAATAAATGATAAAAGTAGTTCTTCTTTACAGGTAATGAGCTCAGTGTAAACTGTTCTTTATATGCAAAATTTAGTTTTACAAGAACCCTGTTGGGTCACGTTTTTCTGTTTTGTTTTCTGAAACAGGTGACCAGTGCGCACACTAACGACACAAAAAATAGAATTGCTTCTAGGAAAAAATCGAGCCTCCGTTTTTGTTTTCAAACATTTTTACATCAAGGTTATGACAAACAGCTCATTCCTATTATTTTTTACAGTTGAAGGTGAAAAATTTTGCCCAATCCAGGATTTTCAAGGACCATGACCCAAATTCAAGGACTTTCCAGGGCCTGGAATTTTCTTTTGCCAATTCCACGATTTTCCAGGACCGTGGTAATCCTGAATAATACCTGACAATCACACACCGGGCTCACCTACCGGGTAAACTGCTAACACACCCAACTAGTTGTATTCATTGGTTGCCAGACTGTCACAAACACATGCACAGACACAAACTCATACACATGTAACTGTCACAAACATAAATACAGACAAGTTGTTTATGTGGCCAACATCAGCCAATCACATACGTCACTGTCACATACGTGTGAATGTACACAGGTAACACGGTCCAGCTGTAATAGACACGTCTGCCACATAAACTGGTCAAAAAAGTGTCAACAAGGTACGTTCTTTGGTTGGCCCGACTATCCATTAAGACCGATTTACGCGGTACAACTTTTGCCGACAACTCTTACGCAATTAGGGACTTTAAGAAGCTGGGACGCGAACGTCAATAAGAAAAAGTTACAAAACAAAGGACTTAACTACAGAACACACTGACTTCCCGTGGGAATGCAATAACTCAATAAATGCACAACGAAAGCATGGACTATTTTAACTCACCTGCCGGGTAAACTGGTCAACGCATGCCAATCGAATGCGCTCGCTTGTTGCCGGGCTGTCAAACCTAAAAACGCCTTCTACACCTGCATCACGTCTGAAAAAGTAAAAGAGAAATTCCCTGATGTACAAGCGCAGGTATATCAACTTTGTTATACTTTTACAGCCAGCTGTCGCTCCTGCTAAGTTGTCAAAACAAATTGGGAATATGCGAATCTTTCGTACTGGCTGTTTTTGTGTGTGTGTGTGTATGTGTAAGCTTTGTCGTTTTATATGCGTTTTGTACAAGTGTAAATACTGCCAGCTGTATTTTATTTGGGCAAAATGAGTGTAACAATTTGTAAACATGTCACAGAAAGATTAAGAGATAGATAGATAGAGAGTGAGTGAGAGAGAGCGGGGGAGGAAGAGGGGCAAGGGGAGTGGGGGAAAGGAGAAGAGGAGAGAGGAAGCTTTATCCTCTGTCAGAGCTACGCAAAAGGCCATCTTAGCACACAGCGTGCGCATCGAACGAATTGAGGAAGTATGACCCAACAGAACTTGTAAGAATGAACATACCAATAAGGAAGGAATGTTGGAAACAAGAGTGCGTGTGCTTATATATAAACATGTTTGCACAATTTTTGGGTTAACTTATGTGTGCGTGCGTGTTATATCCACATGTGTTTATACAGTTTGTGAATAAATTTATGTAATGTGTACAAGCGTGTTTACCTGTTTGTACACATTTTGTGCAGAAAAGCATGAATGTGAATAGTTATCCAACTAGCTATAATCTACTACTTCGAAGATGCTTTCTGATACTACCTGCCTCGAATAGCCATGCTAAAAGCAGGTAGTGAATTGTTACTGTAAATTTATATAATTAATTTAATAAAAGACTGTTGATGTTGTAGGACTCTTTGTAAATGAAATAATGGAGTGGTGGCGTGGAAAATGTATCTTCGTTTGAACTCCAAACAAAGAGTTTCAAGTGCAAACTAATGATTAGGTTTTATACCCGCATAGGTCAAAAGATTTTTAAAATGCGAAAATGTAAGACATGGCAAAGACGATCGAAAAACGATAAACAACACACTCACCTGGCGGATGTCACTGCATCCTTGATGGCGTAAAACACAGAAGCAGCAAGGAACAAAGGTGGCTCGCCTACAGCCTGGTAAGAAAAGATCAAAGATTAGTGTACAGAAGAAACAAGGAATGCTCACCAACAATTGCGGCGGAAAAGTCCAAACTGTTGTTATTAAAGTCAGCAAAAAGAAAGAACGAACCCATTATGATCCAAATCTGAATGAAGTTATGTGAAAAGGTCAAAGGTACGCCTTTTTAGCCCTTGTTATCACAGTTTACCAGTACAGTCAGCTCACCTTGGAGGAGTACACAGCCTTCTCATTTGGTGCACTACGTAACAAGTGAACGTTGAACTCCACTGGGATATCAGCGAACCCTGGGATCTTGTAAGTTCCCGGACCAGTGGTGAACAGAGCGCCATTCTGTAGGAATCTACTCTCCTCAATTGTGAACAAACCCTGTCCCTGGACAAACGCACCTTCCACCTACACAACAGAGATAAATTCAGATGGAAGTTAGGAGACTGTTTCGATCGTTTGCTGTTAATAATGCGGGTAATTGAGTTACTCTGGATTCTACGGTATATCTTGAGACATGTATGGCACAGATGCTTTGAAATGTGCGCAGCTCGAATGAGAAACAACCTACCATCAAAATTTCGTCTTCACTGAATTCTTTAAAACTCACACCGAAAATCAATCTTCTAAAACATGCATTTACAGTAATGTGGACGAGGTTTTGATACACAGAAGGCAGTTTTATTATTATTTTGATGCAAACATAAGCTTTAATGTTTTTTATGCACATACATTTAACTGTGCTTAATGTATTGGCACCATTTATATATTATTACTATTTGTTATTGTTAATGTTGTTATATTGATGTTTTTTTGTTCTTATTATTATCACCAATTCTTCTCACTGTTATTTTCTGATCAAAGAGATATGAAAATGTATCCGTGCACAGCATACACCCAGTACTTATTTTCTATGTTTGTGGGTTTGTTCAAGTGTGTACATGTATGTAACCACTTCATCGTCGACTTGCGTTCGTAATACAGTAGATGTATAACTATAGTTATACTGTGCGTGCGTGTGAATTCAAGTACATGTGTAGCTATACATCCACAGATTACACTACTTTACCGAGTTCTGTATGGGGCCTGTGAGCTGTCACCTGGATGTGTGTCAGTGTAAGCATGCCATATGAATGACTCTAAGTACTATCAAGATTTTACCTGTCCAATATCAATTGCAGGGTTCAGACTGTTCCCCACATCCATTACTATATCTGTGCGAAGCACCTGGTGGTCGCCCGTAAGGCAGTCTATCTCCACCTCAGAACAAGCCGCTCCATAACAGAAATAGTTGAAGGGATTGCCACTGTTGGTCTCAAAGCTGTACCCAATATCAGGTGTCCTGTGAGCCAGCAAAGAATTCAAAGGTTAAACATGTTTTCAAAACGTAGCTTCAGAAGTACTGAAGGAATACTACAAGTTACTTATAATACTGCAAAAACACTGTTTCAAGTCGACACACTGAGGGCCTCCACAGACGAGGGAAATATCTAGTATCAACTATTAGTTGTCAATAACAAAAAAAACCCAGATAACTAAAAATTCCCCCAGTGTGTCCCAAGTCACCGATAAAAAATTATCCAAAATTTAGTTTTTGAAAACTAATGAGTTTTCCATTTCAAAAGAATTTGTTTAGCTATACTTAACGGGTCTGCTTTGTTATCGAAAACTAATTTTTCCCGTCTGTGAGTGGTGGCTGAAATCAGCAAATCTGACTAGTGTTCACTTTACAGCCGCATGTACTTACTTGTAAAATCCATTGGCTGACAGGTTCACTCGATCCATATAAGCCGAACGAACCTAAGAAATGAAGTTACATTAACATTACATTCGCACAAATTACGAACGTAGAAACGGGATATAAAAGTAATAAATAGAAACTACACTGGCTAGTAATGCTATCGTTTAATTATGTCGGTCTACCTAAAAAAGAACCAGCAAATGAATTGCAGCAAGTTAGAACCTCAATTAAAAATCTGGCGAGATAGGAAGTTAAGTCACTCTTACTTTCTTACAAGTTTTGCCTTCAAAATCGAGATGTTCATTAAACACAGAACCTATTGTTTTCACATTTTGCTCTTTCCCTCGTAACCGTCCTGTCCTGGATAGAGTAATAAAAACGTCAAGTGGTGGTACAGCAGTCCGCTTTATAAAAACGTCTTTTTTTGTAATTAGAAAAGTGTACCTAAATGTTTTTTGAGCATCAAGTGTTCTGCAAAGTTTTCTTAACTTCTGTCCTTTTAGCCATGTATCGTTCTACTACAGTCTCATCCTCGGAAACACTCGGGTGGTTAGTCGGCTTGCTAAAATTCAGAGCAAGGGAACACCAAGCGAAGCGAGGCCAGAGCAGTGAGGCAAAAGGCCGAAGTCTGCCAACTCTTTCAAGACCTTTTTTGTTCACCCAGAATTTTCTTCCACCTGACAAACTTCCACTGGGTCTCAGAGGACGCTACAGTACAGCTTATCTTTGGCGAGCACATAACAGTTTAAAAGAGAAATTCATTTTACCCAGTCCTCCCATTTGCCTTTTGGGTTCGCCTTCTTGAAGGGGGCGATTCTCTCGATCAGCTGTTCACAAGCGATCTGTGGAAAAAGAGATGTAAAAAAAGGAATCTGATATATCTGGATCAAAGCAAGTTATAGTAATTGAAGTAAATGTGTTTGATATTTATAGGCTTTTGATGCCGTCCTATCTTCATATCAGGATAAAAACAAGACATAACATCTAAATCTAAACTTTAATCCACAAAGGGATTAGCACGTCATTTTGAACATTAACTGCTAGCTATGAACATGAGCTAACCTGGCCAGCTAGCAGTCAAATAAACAGGCAAATTTTCATCCGAAGATATACAGTATCTACTGCAAGACTGGTAAAGACTAAAACAGGCAGACAGATGAGTGTGCAAATAGACAGACGGACAGACAAACAAACAGATATACAGAGAGACAGACAAGTAGACGGACAGACAAACAGACAGACTGATAAACAACAGACATGCACGCAGGCAAACAAACGATCAGAGGATACAGGATAATGTTACTACTGCAAACATCTTCACTCCGTTCTATAAAACAATAGTACAGTGTACGACCCTTACTCTTTCCCTGTCCTTCCAATTCCACATTAAAGGAACACACACTAAAACTTATTGATAATTTATATACATGTCCTGCCACAGAAGTCAACCTACCTTTACAGCCATTCCATTGAGATCAGAGGGGTAACGAATGTTAAACTTTCCGTAGTTGGTTCTAATTGAGGGAATATAGTAACTAGACCGAGATGCTAATCTTGTATTATACCTGTGCCTGGATGAAATAGTTTGGAAAAAAGTTATCAAATACAGAAGGTAGCATCCCAGAATATAATTTATGTAAGAAGTACAAGTATGTGCGTAGTGGCTGAAGTTTCATGTCGGCCACTACCACGTTGAAATGAATTCATCGAGGAAGGGAATTAACATAAACTTACGGTTCTGTGCTCTATTTACATTTTTTTCTATACAACTAGTTCTTGTTATTTGAAACGTGTGGTTTCTGCAGAAAAGGTACGTTTCACGTGATCCTACACCATCGCCTTCAGCGCATTCTCGACCCCAGAGCTCTTCTCTTCTGCGCATTTCTAGAGTTTTCCTTTAAACCCGCTGACGCGGTGAAACGTGGGCTCTGGGGTCGAGTTCAAGATGGACAAGGAGTTTTTCTTTGACAAAATTTTAGGAAGTGTTTTGGAAACGAAAGTTCGTTTCTCATTTTTAAAGATTGACTGTGGTGTCGTTCCTGGATTTCCACTGAATAATGCAAATATTCTTTGCTCTGTGGCGATGGGACAGCAGGTATTTCACTCGTATAGTATGTCCAATTTAATTGTTGTGTTTTTGAAAATTGGGCCGGGTGTGTTGTGTTCATTTAATCGTCGAGGCAGGGAATTGAAGGCTGAACATTTCGTCATTCAAGCAAACTGTAGTGAGAAGAACCTGGTATTCTGTTTTCTTTGTTTAAAAATGCAAATATATAATAGAATAACATAATAATAATAACATAGTAACATAATAACAACAACATAATAACATAACAACATAATTAACGCAGTCACGCACACTGCCTATTGTATCATGTTTTAAGTTAACAGTTATTCATTTTGTACTTTTGAGTTAATGATCACAAGTGTATAACCCCAGCAATTGTAAAATTAACGGTGATTCGCTCAAATTGCCTGTCTTAATGAGCGTGGCCATCTCTTGACCATACAAAACAGGTCTGTAGTGTAGCAATAAAAGCATTGAATGACTTCTGAAGCCTGGAACAACATTAACTGTACATGTACAATATTTACTGCTCCTGAAAAAATTGAGCACTCTCTAAAAAAATTATCACATATTCAGAATTTTGTATATTATATATATATCACATAGATGGCAATTTGGCTGGAGCGAGCACCACAGATGCAAGGAGTTGTGTAAGGGGTCCAGGGACCAGGGGTATCCCCCCCAGGCAAAGTTTTTAAAATTGAGTTCCCTGCGATCACTTTTCCTGTGTTCTGAGGTCACTTTGTTACACATTTTACTGAATATGTTTCTGGTTCCTGTTTGTGGAACAAGCATAACTTGATATTAATTTTCACAATGTTAAATGTAGAGGATTTCCTGGAGATTCTGCTTGCTTGGTTGGAGAGCTGGAGACTGATTATATGGAAACCAGGCTTAAGAGTTAATGATCTACATGTATTACCGGTATTCATGAATGGGCTGGGGGCTTTGTTAAAACAAAACCTACATGTATTGTTGAAAGGTCTGTATAAATGCCACTGCCATCTTCTCAATTAAGAGTATAGTTGACCAGTACGCTGCTTAAAATATAAAGCCATGAAAATTTGGGGTACTTCCACAATCTCCAACCCATCATCCTCATGATCAGAATCAATCTGAAGCTCTGCAATGTTTTCCAACATTCTCTCTTCTTCAGTTTGTTTTGTTTTGACCTTTTCATTTTTTATTTGGGAAGGGCCGGGGTGGGAGCTTATCAGAGAGGGGGGCTTATCACAAATTTCAGACTCGAAAGGGGAGAGGGGGCTTGTTAGAGAGGATGGGGTTATTAGAGAGGGAGGGCTAATTAGAGAGGGGGGCTTGTTAAAGCATTTATGGTATATAATTAATATATATAAAAAGTATTGTCAAGTAAAGTAAATTTGTTAAAATAGAACTCATTGACTTCATATAGGTGTCAACAATATATCAGTAAAATCACTCTTTTCCTGGATGAACCTCAGTCTAAACTACAAACTTCAAATTAATAGTTTAATATAAATGAAACATTATTTTAGGGAAATTCCCTCCCACTGTTAGGTAGAAAAACATTCCACAGAATGATGATCCTGACAGTTTTATTTTATCCAAGGTATGGTGAAAAGTGTTGATTTCTGGTGCGTATTCAACAGAGCAAAGGAAATCTTCAAGAACAGAATCAGCTGCTCTGACGCAGAGCATATTGCATTGGACAACTTGTTTAGGACCTATGGAAATTATGATGAAACCCAACCTGCAACGTAACCTTCAAGAACAAGTATGCGGAAAAAAGTCAACTGTCTGGATTATAGAAAACATAATTTCACCACTGCTTGGTGGGGGTGGTCAGTGTTTGCTGAATAGTAGTCATGAATTACCTGTGAAGAATTTGCATGAGGAAGGGACAGGCAAGGAGCTTAGTGTGGTTAAAGGCCTTGGTATTGGTAAGTGTAATATTTTTCACTTCAATTCCATTACAATTCCTGGATATTTTTCACTTAGAAAAGTCTGAGATGTTTTCTTTTCTTCTTTCACCACTTTATACTAGAAAAATAAATTCGTGAATTAGATTGCTAATAAAAACAGCATTCAGATTTTACATGAAGGGAGTATTGAATTATATATTAATCCCAAAAGGCTTGACCTCAAACTCCCAAAAAAGAAGCCATTTACAAACCACTGTTACAAACTTAAACAAAATACATGTAATATAACAGGTTATGAGAAATAAGGAATTGGTCAAGTAGAATAACGTGCATTGAAAGTAAAAAGCCAAATTCTCCCAAACTGCTTATAAAGAAAAGAAGGAAGCTCAGTTGGGAGAATTTACCATCATGGCATTTGTCGTGTTTGGGGCTTAAAGGGTTAAATCAACGCTTGGATAAATGAACAACTAAACAATGTAAGTTTGGAAATAAACAGACCAAACACGTCACTCTTCAATTTTCATGTTCTGCACCTGTAGCATAATTTAGATATTATTTAAATGTGACACCAAGTTTCTCCTAGCTGTTTCACTCATCATTTCTAGCACATGAGTTCATTACAATTTCAAACTTCACACCACTCACTGCAAAAATTCTAACCACAAAACACAATTTCTCTGCATATTATCAGAAATTTTACAGGTCTTAAAAACCCACAAAACTATATTTTATAATATTATTGTACATGTATGTCAATCTCATGAAACTACCATATCTCAGTTTCAAGTCACAACACTGTGGAACAAATACACTTTGCACCAGTTGTCTCTTGCAAAAACCTATTACACATTGCATTAACTGAGAAACCATACAGATAAACAAGTGGGCCCTATGTGAGGAAAATCAGTGTAACATCTCAGAAAGACAGTTTGACTTTATGTCACTTTAAGTTTGAGTTGTAAACTCAACTTTGCTACAATATTATAGAAGTCTAAATCAGCTACAGACTGTTGGCAGTTCTCAGATAGAATATTAAGTACTAAACTTACATGTGCATATACTGTACCCTTTGCTCTGAACTGTACATGTACATACAGTACATGTAGGACACAAGGAAGCATGGTTTGGGGAACCAGATGCAATTGTTGGCCCATGTAAATATCATGATGGTAAGTGAAACAAGTCAGAATTAGCTATTTATAACCACAATTTTATACATTGATAAGCTGGTTCATGATCCGATCCGTTTACTTGGCTGATGAAGTGAACATGCATTCCTGCAGGTGCAGACAAACTGTAATGGTCATCGATCATCATGTCTGCAGACGAACTTTGCATCTAAAACTTTCATGAATGGTTAAGATACAATCTACATACATGTACATGTACAATGGTTTCCTTTAACAATTACCATCAAATTTTGTTATTAAAAAAATATGGACTCATGTGTTTTGTCCCTTCTGGTATATAAAATTGAATATTTTAAATTTTCACTGGCTTATTAAATAATTATACAGTAAAGTGGATTGAACAAATGATGGCCTAATGACTGTCCGTGTTCATAAAACAAAATTAAGTCGGCCTGGCCTAATGACTGTCCATGTTCATGTTCATAAAACAGGAAACTAAGTTGGTCTGGCCTAATGACTGTCCATGTTCAAGTTCATAAAACAGGAAACTAAGTTGGTCTGGCCAAATGACTGTCCATGTCCATGTTCATAAAACAGGAAACTAAGTTGGTCTGGCCTAATGACTGTCCATGTTCAAGTTCATAAAACTGGAAATTACATGTAAGTTGGTCTGGCCTAATGACTGTCCATGTTCGTGTTCATAAAACAAGAAATTGAGTTGTTCTGGCCTAATGACTGTCCATGTTCATGTTCATAAAACAAGAAATTAAATTGGTCTGGCCTAATGACTGTCCATGTTCATGTTAATAAAACAAGAAATTAAATTGGTCTGGCAGTGTTCAGGTTTTCTCTTTTTCTTGGAACAATATTATATTAGAAGTTACCAAAGGGAATTGGAGTGCTGTGAGTTACTAAATATAAAGGTCATTGAGTGCAAGTGAGATGTTTTCAACAGTTTATTATTCAAAACAGGTCATCATGTACACTTATGAAGTATTTGAGCAATCCATGAAAGGTAAAACTGTACGGTCAACTTTATAACATGCTTCTTACTTTCTTACTTATCCCATTTTCCTTTCATGATTCTACTGTGAACTATTATATATCTTACAAGTTTAAAGGCACACGTTTCCAAGGTGACTCATAAAAAGCTGTTAACACGTGTCATATCACTTCTTCTACAAATTAGATGACACAGATTTTTCTTTCTTGTTTTGTCAATCCACCAGTCAGATTTTTGCTGAAATGCAGAAAAAGAAGTTTCACAATAACAAAAAATTGAAGCGGTAATAAAATTTAACGTGTTCTTTAACGTTTTCTTTTCTTAAAACAGTCAGTACTGTCTTTCAGGCTTTTTATTTCGAAAGGAAGTGCATTCCATAATGATGGTGCTGCATGAGCAAAAGTTCTGTCTCCAAAAGATATGCACCTTGATCTCGGCATCTGCAGTACTCTCTGCAGGTTGTCTGATGTCAAGCTATATCTGCCCACACTTTGGCGTTTAAGTAGTAAAATTGCACAACTAAATACGAGGTTCAATTCTAGCAACAATACATGCAAGTCTCTGTATGGTTGTTGGACAACATGCTGATATATTTTTCCATGGCATACATGTGAAAAACATTCCCACTGCTTGGAAATTGCTATCTGTGCAAGGCTAAGAAAAAAAGTGGTACTGTACCAGTATCCTGTACCGCAAACCAGACATGATTTTTACGCATGTACAATCGGCAGATAAGTGAGCATTTTGTTCTCTTACAGTGTATGAGATAAAGTATTGTTTGGGCTGTGTTACAGACTGTTAGTTTTCTCTGAATTCTGTTTTCAGATGAAGGCGACCTGGAGATGGAAGAAGATGATGCGAGCGGTTTGTAATTTGCACCATGAGGTGTACATGTGTTTCACTGCTAGTTGTAATTTTCCAAAGGCAATTTACCTGTCTTTCCAAAGTTGCTTGTTGAGTATTTGGCACAGGTGTTCACTGCCAGCGAGTGGGCTCACTTGCAAGGGCAGTGGAGCTGGGGGGGACGGGG
>JAOBYF010000130.1:0-13732 GCA_025403605.1 Parazoanthus darwini
CGGATAGGGTAGAAAACTCAGTCAATTTTGCTTAGAACGTAATCGTGAACATAACAGTTTTATGTGTGGACTTTCATGACCAATAAATTACTAAAATTCAGTATAAACGTCAGCCTAAGCTTGTTCTTGTTCTAAGCCTGTTTCTAATCATTTTGGGCAAATCTCAGCCTGGGTGTTTTTATGAAGTTTGTTCCGTAAAAAATCGTTTGTCTTTGTTCCAAATGTCTGAGTACACTGCAGGGCGAATACTCATTGCCTACTGACATTAAAACGCAGCTGTAAGCTAAAATATCTCTAATCGTGCACTCAGTTTACCAGTCTAGGTTTTTCGACAGGTAAATACATCTTGACACACGTAGTACGAATGTGCTGTGGTCAAAAAGGGTTGATATGGTAAGTTTCTCGTTTGGAAGACCTTGCAACGCTGTTACCAGTTCCAGAAAAATAAGTGTGTCAAATAAATCTCTTCAGACATTTCCAAAGCTCTGAACCAGTTAACACAAAAACTTGTGGACGTGATCAGCGTAGTGTATAACAATACAACAAAACATTCCATATTGAGGTGTGACCAAGAAAAGATGTGCCGAAATTTCTTGCTACTTGTATATATTCAGTTGTCTTAAAAGAATTATCGCTGACGTAGTGCTTGTTAGCTGAACTCCCGCGTCATACGAATTTACACTTAAAAATACGACGCGTTGAAAGCGAGTTGACCTTTCTCCAAATAAACTTCAAATTCGAAAAGGACATTTTGGGAGGTTTCTCTATTTATTTTAAAAAGATGATATTAATTTTCACAGAGCTAAACACAGCAAAAAATTAACACTGAATAAAGAATAGCGGCCGAATTTGTTTTCAGTAGCCATGGATTTCAAAGTTTTGCTCGGTGTTTTACCAAAAGTGGCTAACAGATCCTTTCTCCGCCAAAGCCACCGACCTCAAGGAGTTACTCGAGCTAAACCGCTTAGTTCCTCTGTCTTGTTGACTTATAGGATTAGCACAATGTCTAGACATTCTACTCAAGTATCTGTGCCATATACTGACATGAGTAGTTTGGAGAATGAATTTGTCAGGTTCAATGGAGTTACCCCAAAAAAAATTTCCAGAGTGGACTACTTGTAGTTCGCACAGTGTTAATGCATGTAATGGTATACATGCTTTCTCGCAAGAACAATATAGCTATACCATGGTCGAGGTTCGTTGTCCTTATAAACGATGTTTATTACTTTTATAAATTAAAACTAAAAAGGGTGAAAAGAAAAAAATGAAAGAGTTAGAAAATTGAGGACACGACGTGTCACACCACATATACTGTTATTGTTGATATTATCAATTATTACTATTACTGCTATTGCTATTGATATCAAATTATTATTGAGAGAACTATAAAACTTTTTGCGTTTTTAATCTTTTACTGCTAATTGTTAACCGTTAAAAATAATGATTTCCACTATAATATTTCGTCTGCATGAAATGTTTTCTTTGTTCTTGATCCCGAAATGTTTTAATTAAACGCGAGTATGAGTCTCTTCAACTTTGTTCTTATAGTTATAAAGTTATTCTTGTTTGAGACAAGCTAGCTTCCTCCGCAGGCAACGCTGAAGAAAAAAAAAATGGCTCGCGAGCGTGAAACGGGCCTGAAACGGGCCTGAAACGCGATGGGCCGCTGCGTTTATTTTTGACCCTTACACTGGCTGCCTTTATTTAATAATGGAGATGCCTGCGGAACAGGCTAGAGACAAGCGTGTAGAGCTCTAGTTTTTCATTGCAGTTCTTATCCCCAACACTCGCCGCTTCTTATTTGAAAGGAAAGTCTAGCAAGTTCTCAGTTCCAAAGAAGACTGACTCGGAAGCTAAGCATGTCGAACATTTTACTGTTTCTCGAGCTATCCAGACTTTTAAGAACTATTAAAATAACCGTCTGCTTCTCTTTCCAATCGGGTTTATCATTATTTACTTACGTGTGCTCTCATCTGCTTTGAACAAGCTCAATTTTTATGAGAGTTCGATGATAAGATTGATGGAATTATTTGTCGAGTTCTGCAGCATGCCATTAACATTTAACCTTCATGAGAGTTGAACAAAACTCTCGATCGACAAAGCGACAGCTCGTTAATATAGTGGATCGAGTTTTAATTGACTCTTGACTTAGCTGGCCTCCATATTTTTATATACGAAAACGAAAAGTTATCTAACAGTAACAATACTCAGTTGTGTATCATTTGCACTCAGCTCGGCCTTCACTTGTTATTCAGCATTATAAACATATGCGAGACTTGCTTGTGTGCGGGAGATCTGATTCCTGAAGCGGACGTTGAAAGTGAAGCTTGATTGCATTACCTCGGAATTTTTTACTGGCGCTCACTCCTGAATGTCAGTTGTTTTCTTTCCTCGACAAACTTAAAAAATAAATGGAACCTTGCCGGTCCGACATCAGCTGCAGCGAGCTGGCGATACATGTTTGAACTTGCTAACACGAAAACGATATACGTGTGGAATGAGGTAATATTTCGCAACACACTGTCACCAAGTGGCTTAGGCATTTACGAACTTTGTTCATTTCATTGCCCGAGTTGACGAAATATTATCATATACAGCTATTAGACAAGCTCAAAGCGCTACGGATTATACAAGACTCAAGGAAAATTCTTGGAGCAGTAAGCAACATTCCTTTGGTAGTCCAAATGCCTCGACCGTACGGCAGTGATATGATATCGCCTTGACATACGGTGGTATTTTAATAGTGAGATTTTCTTTGCGCATTGTGCTTCTCTCTTTTCAAAGGTCAGCCTTTTTAAAAATAACTTTATGGGTCGGCTAAGAAGATAATATACATCTAATAATAAGACTGATACAAGGAGATTGATGCTTACATCGTTCAGAAAACAGAGGACTACAGATTAGAGTAGATGAAAAACTAAAAACAAATATACTTACTGCCTTATTGTCCTTTGAGAGCAAAGTTGTTAGTCACTTCAAGTTAAGGAAGTCTGATCGAAACAGACTGGAAACTGACAGTTTTATACTCATGCTTGCAGGAAAGGATTGAAAACAAATTGTTGACTATATTGTTAAATAACAACGATTTCCGGCGGATTTGTGAGGTGCGTCAAAAACTGTCACTCTGAAAAACGAAAGGAGATGAGTCGTATTGTGTTCTGAGGCGGGATTCCCGTTTCAAGCAGCGAATACCAAAATACCACTTCCTGAATCCCGATATCGTGTCAATTTTTTTCTTAGCTCGAACTCACATATAACCTATGAAGTTTGTAAAACAGTTTTTTCAAATCCAAAAAACGTTTCGATTTGTCTGAAGTTAATCTCATTCATTATATTGTAATTAAGTTATTCAATTTATTAGGTGAAAATAAGGATTTTGTTGTTGTTATTGTTGTTCGGTTAAAGTAGTAATGAACGAAAAATGCTATTGTGATCTGCATTTAAATTTCTCTGAAACTAGCCATAATGCTGCTGTGATAGCAATTACATACTCTAAAATTAGCAGCAAAATTAGATTTCCAAAAGACTTGACTTTTAAGCTGATGCAATATGAATAGTGAAAACTAAGAAAGTTTTTCCGTTTTGGCTATGCCTATGTAATTGTAAATTGTCCATTTAGAGCTTGGATCTATCGATGTCGAGGGTCCTCGGTTAAGAGAATATAAACATGCACGTACTTTATGTTTGCTTCGAACTCTAATGACTGTTTACTGTTTTATTGGAGCTAATTTCAACGGTTTTGTTTTTCCATCTGAACAAGTAAAGCAAGGTTATAACAATGAAGCGATTTTTTCTCGAAAATCTGGAAATTCCCGGCTGTGGTTTGTGAAATCCCTATCGCGCACGTGCCAAAGGCGTGGCAGGATACTGGTGTTGGTTTCATATCTACTTCAGGTGTCACTGCAAAATAGAAGGTTTGTCTTCAGATATTCAAAACTCTTCCGCAAATTTCTACCTCCTCTTTTTCCAAAATAGGGCGACGATCGGGCTCCGTAAAGAATTGTTATCTAATTGATTAACTAAATTGAGTGATACTTTTTTGTTGAGACAACACAATCATGCAATTGTCAATTATGTATGGTCTCTCAGTTCTGAGTTTCACATTGAGTTACAGTTAATTCTGCAGTTTCCTGTCACAAAGATGGTTCAAGGTTGTCTTTTCCGGTAAGTTTTTCATCACCAAAATAAAGAGATATACACTAACAAAAGTATTAGCCTACTACTAATGGTGCTGTCTTTATCTTTTGTCTTGGATGCTCTCACTTTCTCGAGTATTTCTTTGTTCTTTCCACCGATTCCTGAGTGTTCCTGATCTAATATCAATACAATATCCGCCAGAACGTATTATCCGCTGTTCCTTGTACCGTGGTTGGTATTATAGAGAACACTTTGTCCAAATTGGTACACTGAAAATGCCTCAACTAAGGAAATCCGAGCATCAAAACAATACAACATCAGCCAGTGCCGAGACCCCCTGCCCCACGCACGCCATCCGCTGTTTAGTGATATCACATGTGGTATCATAACTCGGTATAAAAAAACACTCAGAACTACAAATCGGGAAAAGGACGGACACAAATGCCCCGACAAAGAATGTGACGACATAGCTTTTACTTTAGGCTGATAACTGTATCGGTGATAGTCTATTTATTGCGGCGAAACCACGACCCATGTTTCCATGTTGCTCAGTAGCGGCGGCAGTTCACAGCTTGATAGTGCTTGAGGAAGTCCAAGAGCAGTCCGCTTGTGCGCGCTGGTGGCGGGAAATGAAAGGGCGATACACAAGCAAAAATGAAAAACAGCGCGGCCTTCGGCCTCCTCGCTCGCTCGGTGTCGGAGACTGACTGTCCATGGAATATCGTGAAATTTCAAGAATTTACCACTCACCTACTTGAGTAACCACAAAATGATCATTCGTTTCCTTTCTCTTGAAGTGTACAAGTGTTTGATGTTAGTCATGTCTCGAAACTGATGACTTTCTGTAGGACTTTGGTAACCTTTGATACTTTGACACTTACCAGCTAACCACGTCAAGACTTTTAAGAGTATAAAGGGTTGGGTCCAATATGTCCAAGAACATGATCAAGCATGCATGAGCGTTACACGCATTCGGTAAAATCTATCTATCTTCAATAATATTTAAAAATTGTTTTACAAGAACTGCCTCAGTGTTGATAAACATAGTGTCTTTATCAGTTGCGAATAATTCATAAATTTAATAAAGAAGTATGCCAAATATAATATAGAAGAATGCCAATCTGCATGACGACAAAAGTAGTCCATTAAATACGGTGTAATTCATAAAACTAACATAAAATCACACATCTTCACCAATCTGCATGTTGATCATTTGGTGTCAGTCCTAAATATAGTTGTTTACAACAGTAATAATAAGTAAGGTATTTATGGAAGATATAACGTATTGTGTAAATCTAACAAATAAGTAAACAAATTAAACTGCCGCGAGAAAACAACTAAGTCCAAACATGATGTACTACTGATACTGGCCGTTAAGCCGTATTAGCTCATGCAAAAGGCTAAATTTGCGTTCAGCACTCGCTTGCAAGAGGGAGTGGCGATATTTTTGCTCTTAACAACTGACTGAATGTAATTTTAAATCGAGCAAGGCTTGTTAAACGACTGAGTCGTACACAGTTTTGCTAGGTTTGCACAAAATAGCTAAAGTTATCTTCAGAGCGGGAACTATTTCACAGTATGGTCACGCAGGCCTTTCATTGCTCAAAAAAGCATGTTTCAGTGTAAATAACTTCAAGCTTGAATCTGGCTGAAACCTAAAAATAGTACGGCTGGCTTCGTTTTTAGGGTGATTAAACTAGATTAGAGTTAGGACCGCTGAAGCAAACTTCAATCCTATTTGCTCGAAAATTGGTCAACATGTTTCCAACTGAATTGATCCTTGGACAGTTGTGTTTGTTAAAATGATTTATTTTTTCTATTATATAGTTAAGCCATTTGGATGTAAAAATGTAAGAAAGTGGTTTCGGCAGGATAGCGGCAGTTTGGAAAGGGACATTGCGATTGTCCGTATAATACATGTTATGCCCTTTTAGCTCAAAGTCAATGTCAAATTGCTATTTATAATCATTAACACTGCTACTTTCGGAATTCAGCAGTTTAAAATACTTGTTTAATCAAAACTTAATTTTTATTATTCTGTCTGTGGGAAAATGTTTATAACACAGGTCAGTGTAACTGCAAGAGACAATGTCATTGCCATTGGCCGTTTTTGTACTGGAGACGTTCATATCAACACGCGTCGTTATCATCAGATATCGACATTAACGTCTCTGATGATAATTTCGTCTGCACGGACGATATATACGCCTCTGCTACAAAAATAGCCATTTCAATTTTTTAAGAATAAACTTTCTGGTGCAGTTCTTGACCGAAGTCTCAGTTTACTCTGTAAAGTCTGATTTGATTATTGACTGTGACGAACTCGCTGCTCACAGAACTCGAGATGAGGAAGAAAACCGATCTTGATACGCACCCTTTTTCTGCTAACTCACGAATCACACGGGCATGCACCATTTGTGCAGTTATGGTCGCTATGATTCAAGTTTGTCAGAAAACTAAGATGTCACGTACATAACATGTCAATATTTGGTCAAAGAAAAACCAGTTCCTCGTATTGCCTGCCAGTTCTGCCTTGAACTTTTAGTAGTGATTTTGCGCCAAGCAGAAGCGCAGCTTAGTAATATATTCGTTTAGTTTGCTAGATTATACAGATTATTCAGTACAAAGAAGTGCAATATTTGTAAAAAGTGACTGCAAAGACTTTTGGTTTTACAATTTATGGCTGGAATACTGGCAAAAAGCCCAAACAAACAAATAAACCGTCAAACCGTTTCGCTTTTCCTCGATCGTGTTGGTGTATTGAATAGTTGCTTACTACAGTTACCGTAACAACTGAGTTATCTAGAAAAAAAAACTTTTTATTGCAACAGCTCTTTTATCTCTGTTCAGAACCATTCGTTCTAGTCTCAGACGAGAGGGTTAATAAATATGTTATACAGCCCGTGTGCGAGAAATTTTGGGTCAACGTACTTATAAATTGAGTCTTGCCAAAACTACCCGAATTTTTTGTCCAAGTGCCAAAAAATCTCTTTTAACATGCCCTTTAAAAGCCATCATTTTCGCATTCCCTTAGAAGGGCACAAACAAGGAAAAACCCTGGCAAACAATGACATTTTAACGGATGTTTTGAGTATCTCATTTTCCTTCTCACTGACTTACCGCAAAACCGGTGTTTCTGTCGCTTCACAGTTTCCTGTAATACCGTTCCCTCCTACACAGCGCTTCCATTTCCATTGTGGGATTTATCCCAGATAATACAGCGTTTCTCCAGTTTCTAATAAGATCTAACTGCTGAAAACTATGTAAAGCCTGGGGCGTTTGTTGTGGAGGTGACAGCTTGTCCCTCATTAAAGGCGTAAGAAATATTTAGGAAGTGCTCTTCGAAACTGCAGGTCAAACTTCCCGTATTTACCACCCAAAGGTGTCGCTATCAACGATCGTAAGTGGTCAAGTTCACTCAACAGCTCTTCAGCTAGATTTTGCAGCCCAGTGTTTAGTTCATTCAGTAAAGTAAGATGCACAAAAACATCAAAACTGGCCACATTAATTTTTTTAAAACGCATGAAAAAAAGAAAAAAAAGGGATTTTTTTTATTAATATCTTTTTTTTTTAAATATATTCATAAAGCCAAAGGCACTGCGGTGACTACGGTACACGGGTTGGAAAACCCTTAACGGCCATTGTGGGCATTGGCGGTAAGTCAGCGTCACCGATAGAACGGACCTGATTCCAAAAATCGGAACATACAAGAAACTACGAATTTGGTAATCTGATTCAGATGCGCAGAGAAAATTATTCAGTTTGGTGAAACCAATAAACACTCTAAACTGAAACAACCTGCACGAAACTAAATTACTTTCTTTTCACTATCAACCTTGATCAAACGCCGGATCACGTCTTTCACTTAGCAGAAAGTGGAAAAGGCGCCGTTTACAAACTTAATCTCTTGTTTTTTGTCTTAACGAAAAGTGGTTTGTTGTTTACGATGACAGCTTTATATTTTAAGCCCATCCTAATCACCTCTCTAAAGATAAAAAGTAAGTTCATCTTTAAAAAAACTTTAATCTTTATTAAGTTTCAAATAGCAAGCTAATCTTAACTACTCTTAGCGTTTGTCTCATCAATGATATCGTCAAACCATGAAAGTTGACATATACACTCTTCTTTTGACCAGCAATTTTTGCGAAAAGCTTTGTTCTTTTAAAAATTTCATTTCTTTTCGACATAATTAGTCTATATTGTTCTCATACCATATATGTAACAAAGGCCGAAAAATGCAGTGCGCACATACGAACATTTTGGCGCTAAATGCAGGATACACGTCCTGGTGCACTGTGGGTTGTTCTCTGTTTTTGGAAGTGCATCTCTATTGTTTTTGCCAGGGCATGAAAAAACGTCAAAAGAACACTAACATTGATCTCTTTTTTTTGTTCCTAGAATGTTGGCAATAGTGATCCGGCGGAGTCTGTGGCTATTTTATTATCATGAGAATTACAATTTGTCCAAATGTGATTGGTCTTATTCGTCAGTTATCTTATTGAATTACTTTCAAATTACAAGTTTGTTATTGGACACATGAATGAACCAATCACAATCTGACTTTTCGGTACACGAGCCAATCACAAGTAAGAAAATAAATACCATGGCAACAAGTCCTCCGCCTCTCAAGAACTGTGGCAACCAACAAATTGGAGACATAACCTTTTCCTTACTCAACTCAGTAACGTCCTTTCTTGATTGTCGAGTTTTATTTTAAACTATTTTGTTTCTTTTATCTTGTAAATTGTAATTTTTGTGATAAATTTGTTACAAGATTGTGTGTCATCCAATTCCCTCTGTAGTTATAGTTGTGACAAACAAATTGGTGTCCCGCTTCGCTTTCGGCCAGTTTGTTAACACTGACCGAATTGGTCTCCACTCAGTCTTATTTTGAGAACTGACAAACAGCAACCTTTCAGCACTAACCATATCAAGTACCCAAGCCTCTAAATTGGCTTCCTCATTTGATCTCGTTACTATATAGGAGCCCCACTGAAACGTGCTTTCGTTGACTCGGGTGTCTCCAAACGCATGCGTTCGTGTTGAGCTGCAAAGCTTGACTGACATAATTAAAGTGCCGAAAGTACAACAAGCTGAACTAGAAGACCTGTTACTCTCCGACAGTGCTGGCCGTTAAAGCTCAACATAACGAATTGAAATGCTTGCAATATGGGCATTAGCTGGCCATGAACCCGTCTAATTTCGCCGCTGATGGCTGTTTGCGAGCTCAAGAAACTTCTCTTCTAAAATCATTTATCTGTTGAATCATTTTGTAAAACGTAGGAAATACTTTTGGAACTGAATACTTTAAAGAGAGCCGAATTTCACAAAGTTTTAAACTTAGAAATTTGCACTTAAGGTAAATAATTCCTACATCAAACGGCAATTTCGGTGAATACTTAAAGTTGTCCGCCCTTAGCTTAAAATGAGTTAACTTGGAAAGAAGACAAGTAGATGCTCTGATGTTTGTTTCTATTCCTGAAAGCACCTCTTTGATCATCTCCAATGCACTGTCAGTCAATAGTTTAACAGCACCGACCGGCATTCGCTAACTAAAGTGAGTAGCACTTGTGTCTGAGTATCTTGAGAGTGTATACAGCATTAGTTTAAGGTCGAGTTGTTCCTGCATCGGTGAATTGTAAGAATTACCTCGTGCCTACGATCATAAGCTACGTACATAACACTTGTGATCATCCTAATTTTGGAATCAGTTATTTTAGACAAGGAACTTTTAAGTCTTGGGTTTCAAGGACGAAGGACCACGATCTAATGTACAAGCATTTTTACCACACACTGGGTTGCCGAACACGTTTTTGACATTTCCAGAATAAAGTAACACCAAACAAGTCATTCATTCTATGCTTTAACTAATAGACATAAGTCGTGCCCTTCGTAAGTTTTTCGACAATATTTTGGTAAAAGCTTAACATGAGTTCTAAACATCAATAAAATGAATCGTCTCACGGCTGATAACTTTTCGTGAACGTTTTAAGAAACAAACAACACCAAGCACTTATATTCTTACAATTATATTCTTCTTACACTTAATATTCTTCTTATTAGTACAATTGAAATAGAAATGAACGTGTTAACTGTTATGGATTTTTGAATTATCACGTGGAGTATGTAATGGCAACTGTCCCAAAAGTAAAACAGTTACAAACGACACCAAACACTTCAGGTCTTAAATCGAGCGATATATTTGTGGATTGTTCGTTACGGTTTGACGGTTGAAAGTTAGGAAGTTTTAAGAAACCAAAGAAATAATTCAAACTGTTCGATCAATACAAACTTCAGTTAAAAGATACTTGAATAATCAAGTATCTGAATGGTTGCTAGTACTACTGAACTCAGTTCAAAAGCTACGTTATGTCAAGTTCAAACAGGTTTAAAAGGTTGATACAACTTACTTTGTATTCTTAAAACTTACCCTGTTTCGATTGTGCTGGAACCCTGATGGTTGCAATTCGTGCGCGTTGCTAGCTTGAAGAACTACAAATCTGCGCCGCTTCAGCTTCAGGTCTTGAACATATGTTTTTATAAAGATATAACTTTCACCCTACATTGACGAATAGTTTCCACACACACGTACAGTCACTGAATGAATTAATCATTCTTGACGTTGGCCGCTGGTCGCCTACCGCGATAAAAACGCCCCCAAGACAGCCAAAGATTCGGAGAGCTTACTTTTGCAAAGATTATCCGAAAATAAGAATGTCAGCTATTCTTAGTTTTGTTCTTGAAATAACAATCTATCTTTTAATACTGGTGACATGGTCTAAGCTGAGTCTTTTCCAGATTTAACTTTCATTAACAAGTTCAACTAAAATTATCTCGGATCTGGCGGGGATATCTCCAGAGTTTATTATATACTTGTTGATCTCTGAATGCATGTGCGGTAGAGCCCCGGCCTTAGCAGGAGGTCGATAGTCCGCCTAATTGACTTAGCGCTTTGAGCCGTTACTTCTGAACTCGGGCCAAGACAAAGTCGTGTTAATATAAATAAATAACGACATGTAATCATGATGATGGATTATGATAACAAGTTTAATTTCCGCAAAGTTTAGTCTAAAGTCGTGCCCGCACGCGATGCGATACTTAAAATGACGTGGAAATACAAAACCCCTGCTTTTTATAAGCTCGCCAACATTCGCTTAGAACCCAAACATAGTTGAACGTGCCTAGACTCTTCACGTTCTCGGGATAAACTAACAAGGTGTGTTAAATACAAAAGGGAATACAGTTAAAAATTATCAAGAAAGATAATTCATGCTCTTTCTGGCAAAATGAGTCATGTAACTGCATGAAAGAAAGATAGTCTTATGCATGTTGTTAAACTTGCATTGCTAAATTAACAGCAGATTATAGCTTAAAGAAAGCCGAGTAGAACATCCACAAAAAGAAAGACGATAAATCGCGCAGCTGAAAATATGAAGATTGTAGTCATGTGAAAAGACAATTACATAGATAGGCCAAAAATATTTTTTGGCTTCCTGTTCATTAGGAGAGCTAGGAAACAAATACTTTAAATTGAATAAATAATTTAAAACATTAAAGCGAAACGAAAACACAGGACTTCATAAAAAAATTAAGTTTTAACGACCTTAATAAATTATGGTGTCTTTTGAAAAGTTGGAAGACTGCATGATGAAAAGAGCAATAACAGCTTAATATTTCATGCATGTTTCCATGCACAGAATGAGCAAAGCATTTCAAATCTTCATTGCAAGATTAACAAGCACACGTTAATAACACATATAAACCTCTTACCAAAAATGATAGAACTACCTGTGAGATTTAACAAAAAAATAACAGAAAAAGAAGTACAAGATAGTGGAAGCAAACTAAAAAATTACGCAGCTTGTTTAAATTCGATGTGGCCATTACTATTTAGTTCATGCCATATTGAAGATTGTAAACCATGAGTAGAATCAGGAGTCTTCGCAGATCACTGGAATGTTAGCGATTTAACACCTATTTACAAGAAAAAGGGCGAACGAAAGCTACCAACCAATATATGGCGAAATAACTCTGAACACTTGCTGCCTGGAAAAGGTGTTCATATTAATTTTTAAAAGAAACTGATTTTAAATTTTCTAGAAAAATTCAGTTAACATTACTAATCCACGTCAATTTGACTCAATTCTGATAGTATATTTGTTTTACAATAGTTAATTCTGTAATCACTGCTAGCTGTTGGGAACCAGTCAGAATATAGTAACCACCAGCGACTAAAAATCATAGTAAACGCTTCAGTTAAAATTTTTATACAACAATAAAAGGCTATAGAAATTTTGACAAAAATAAAACAATCCGAACGTTTCCAAGGCTATGTCATCATCAGGGATAAAAACGCCCACGGTGAAGAAATCACCAGTGATTTCAAAATGAACTGATAATTGGTTTACAAAACGTTAGCTCATAAAATGAAATTGTTTGGGTTTTTTACCGATTACGAGAAAGAGTTTGATCGCCAAAGCGGCATAAAGGGCTGCTGAAAAAGTTACAAAAAACTGGCATTTCAGGTCTAAATAATTCATTCCATGTATGTTGTCAAACAGTAACGGTCCATTTTCCCTGTAAGAAAGGAATCAGACACGGTTAGGATTCTTTTGCAATCTCCTTAAACGACAATTCCAATTTGTAGCACCCAAATATAGTGAAGATATTGAAATAGAGCATCGACTGGCACACCTTATAGGGTTGTACTACAATTTGGGGAAAAAAATGTCAAATTTGAACAAATATCAAGGACGGATGCCAGTCATTTAGAAATGGCATAATCATAGTCAATCTGAATGGCTCGGCCAAGCGTAAATTTGTTGGAAATATCAGGTTCAAAGCAGAATGCCTTAATTTAAAATTAACTAGAAAAGACCCTGAGAAAACTAACAAAAAAGAAAAAAAAGCACTTACAAGGGTAAAAACATATTCATTTGCTCTTGATGTATGCTGGTGATCTCATTGTCATCAGCACATCAGCAACTGACAGCCAGCACTCACTCGTAAAATTAAAAACAGCGATGAACTTGACTCTTGCTCGAGCATGGTAAACGGGATATCTAGCCGTCAAGTTTCCTGACAATTTACTTAATTTGTATTTAGAGAGTTATGGCTTATCTATTGCTTGCTTCAGTCAGTTATCTGGCGCTGCGCTGAGTGTCCATGCTAAAGTCGTATGGTTAGCCGTGAGATTTATTAACCTTTCTGAAGACATCTATACTCAATCTGCAGACAGCACTGTTTCGTCGTTTGAGGACTCATCAGTGCAGTTCAGAGCCCGAGGGGGTACACCCTATAGTTGGATGTCGTGGGAGCTCGTCGTGTTTTTTTAGGGGTTGCAATTGGCGATCCAGTATATTTTAGGGGTTTTCTTGGACAAGGTCTGAGTTTTGAGAATACCTGGTGTTTTTAGGGGTAATCCTAGTCAAATTAGGATTCGGTCTCAATTTTCTGAAAGTGGATTATTATACGCTATTTTAATTTTAGGGTATTATTAAACCAGAGAGGTATATTAATCTGAGGGCCATGTAGGTATTTTTTAGGGCATTCATTTAGGTTTTCCAGACGAGCTCCTCTGGCATCTTATAAAGGG
>JAOBYF010000241.1:0-13731 GCA_025403605.1 Parazoanthus darwini
GATGAGTTTGGGTGTAGGTGACGGTGAGTGTGGGTGTTGGTGACGGTGAGTTTGGGTGTTGGTGGCGATGAGTTTGGCTGTTGGTGAAGATGAATTTGGGTGTAGGTGACGGTGAGTTTGGCTGTTGGTGAAGATGAATTTGGGTGTAGGTGACGGTGAGTTTGGGTGTTGGTGACGGTGAGTTTGGGTGTAGGTGACGATGAGTTTGGGTGTAGGTGACGGTGAGTGTGGGTGTTGGTGACGGTGAGTTTGGGTGTTGGTGGCGATGAGTTTGGGTGTTGGTGACGGTGAGTTTGGGTGTAGGTGACGATAAGTTTGGGTGTAGGTGACGTTGAGTTTGGGTGTTGGTTACGGTGAGTTTGGGTGTTGGTGGCAATGAGTTTGGGTGTTGGTGACGATGAGTTTGGGTGTAGGTGACGATGAGTTTTGGTGTTGGTGACGGTGAGTGTGGGTGTTGGTGACGGTGAGTTTGGGTGTTGGTGACGGTGATTTTGGGTGTTGGTGACGATGAGTTTTGGTGTTGGTGACGTTGAGTTTGGGTGTTGGTGACGGTGAATTTGGGTGTTGGTGACTACAGTACGTTTGGGTACAGTAAAAACCCAAACCTAAAATTTAAGAACCTCTGGCTAAAATTGTCCATTTAGATCCCCCGGTTTGAGAAATTTAGTCAAGCATGGATTTCTTAAAATAAAATAAGCCCTATCGGTTGATGATACGAAGCTGCTTATAGTGACAGTAATTGTAGTTATATCTCATTGGAAGGCCGTAGGTTTTTCGCCCTATTTCTATTTTAAGAGTTGAAGCCAATGTATTTCTCTTTCGGACATATTTAACAACTTGCGCTAAGGGCTTTATTAGCTTCGTCTACTGTCAAAGACCAACCTTATAATGTTTTAGTCGAGAAAAGTGACACCCATCATACTTTTACTGCAAAATTGGACTTAGAGACGCCATATTTGGCCAAGGTTCGTCTTTTGTCTATTGCTAACGCGTATTCATGCGCTGTTGTCAACTAATACTAATAGTTAAGCAGATTTTGTTTTGAATTAGTATAGTTGTCGTGTGACCGTTCGTTACACTCAGCTAATTAATCCGATAAGCCTTGTAATCACATCATGTATCAGAGCAGGTCAGTAATAACCAACTGCAATCTGTCAGTAGAATCGTTAATATTGTCCATCCTTCACTGCAACTAAGATTGATAACGTCAGTTTGAAATTATCTGAAGTTTTCTCCTGAATAATTAAGCACGAAATCAAGTCAACTTTCCGACCACGTTACTAAAGTTAAAGCACAACGTGCTACCAAGATGCTTCGCCCGCGTCATTTGTAGTTCACTGTGGGACGCCTCTGAGCATTCGTCGCAGTTCACGAGGTTCTAACTGAAATGTCGTTTGGAGACTTTCTCAATTTTAAAATGTTTTGGAATTTAAATATTTTACTTGGCTATATAAAACTCAAGCAAATGTTAAAGAGTGTTTGGGTATTTCAACAGACAAAGCTATTGTCACATTTGCTACATAGTGTGCTTTTACAAACAGTGCCTTTGATAATTTCCATGACATACAGAGGTTTTGGTAGCCTGCAAAGCTGGCGGTTTTTAAAGGGCGCGAAATGTCAGAAACAAGCGACTCATTCGTCCCGGCGCCATCTTGAACGCGAAAGTAAAGGAACCAGCTCCGCAGGCTAAGTTTTTAGCGGAGTTTTGTTTTGGAAAGGTTGATGTCCGAGTTTGTATAATTAATCTAATTAAAAAACAATTGCGGTGACTTTCCAAAAATCATTTCAAGAAGAGATTTAATTATGGCTCAAAGAGACAGCTGATCCTCCGAGGCGAACCATACTGAAGTTTCGTATTACAGTGATCCAAAAAAGTTCACCTCATAAGTGTTATTTCAGTCAGACTCTGACAAAGTTTGGTAACTAAACCGTTACTTTCTAGATCAGATTAGCTTTGCATCTCAGTCCCATTCCTGTTTGTTACCGGCTAATACACGCATTTCACAGCTAACCATATTCAGCCTGGCCCTTTTTTCTGGGGGATGGGTTGTTTAGCCGGAAGAGAAGAGTAGATCGGGGTTCAGAAAGATCCCCCGTCGTAGAACGTCAAAATATACGTTTTTCTTGGTCTCAAATTGACAAACACTCAAGCAACCAAAGTGTTTCTAATTATAAAACATATTTTAAATCGCATAGAACAATCTAGAACACAGAACAGTTGTAACAGACCACACAAGTCACATATCCAAATTCCAATAATTGTCTAACGCCCCGTGCCAATCGTATCTTGGTTGCAACCTGTTGGAGCTTAAAAGTTGAGTTTGGAAAAGTAGGGCTAAAAAAAAGGAAAATGGTGCCAATATATTAAAGGGGCCGGATCTGAAAAACGCAGACTGCCTGTCTGCTCGGCCGGCATCAATATTGCTTGCTTTCTTTGATATTTTAAAAATTGAGACTCCCATGATACCTGTTTAGTTACACTAATCTTGCCCTAAGGCTACTGTGTTTGCGAAAAGTAATTTATTCGGTTGAACGATGTTTTGATGTCGCGTCGTTTCTTTTCACTGTTTTTGATTAGCGTAAAAGGAAGAACGAAAAGTCCCCAGGTCCCCCATCACGTCTTAGAAACAATGCTTTGCCTTGAGCGTATCTTCTCGGTTGTTGCTGGCTGTTCAAAATTTCTAAATAAGCAGTTCCTATTTTCAATTATTCCTTTATTGCAATAAATCTTATTGAAAATGCAAGTGCAAAATACTTTTAAGGGATGACTAAATTTGTAACTTAATACTTTGTTCGGTGCCAAACTATGTATTTTCAAACAGTTACATAAATGTTTTTGTTATACATATATATATATACAAACCATTATTTTATACTTGCGACATTTTTACAAAGTCATTCAGAAATGTTGAAACATTGTTATTGGGATCTAGTGGCCTCAAAGAGCTTTATTTGTAAAAGGGACCTGGATTTTTGCACCAGCATGTGGTTTCTCCCATTTTGAAAGCACGCCACACAAAAAGTGTGTTAACGTATTTTTTTCATTTAGAGTATTCTATTCTTTTCCCCATCTGGCATGTATGATAAATATCGCAAACTACTGGATTAACTACAATGTAGCTAAGGGCATTTTGTAGCGGCCAAACCACTCCTTGACTCAATTTAACGAGGCCTTCGTGTGGTGGTAACCGAAAGAGGCTGCAGGAGAAGATCTCTCTCAATACTCGCTAGAGCCCATATAAGCGTTTCTGATACAGTTACCTTCATTTTTTGGAGCTGTGAAAACAAGAGTTACCTACTCGTAAGTCACACTAAATCACGATTTTTTCATACATTTTTACTTAAACACGAAAATAAGAAGACAAATTTTTGGTCATCCGTGCATTGGTTGGTTGTGCTTGTAAAAGTGGCTTTTTGTGCTGGTGTCACCGTTCTCAATTTTGCGAAGTTAGCCCCAAGTTTTCAATAGATTCTCTCGCGAAGTTGCAGCGTTTCCTGTAAATATATATAAGTACAAAAAGATGCAGCATTGGAATTTAATATGTTTATGACACGGTTATTTACAGATCGCCCCAAGCTCCTTGTTAGTCTACAAAACGTGGTTCTTTTTATGTATCCGCCATATTCGATCGGGCTATTTACTGCGCCGCGCAAGTAGCGTATCTTTAACACACACTGCAAGAATCTGGCAAGGGTATGGCAGCGATGGCAAGTGACACTTGTGTGACACTGATAGTGACACCAATGTCACGCTGATGGCAGCTAACAGCGCTGTGACACCGATAGCAGTGTTAGCGCTGACAAAGCGATGTACATATTTAGTGACATAAAAAAAGCAACATCACTACCACAAACACTGTCGACCGCTTTTGCTACTCCAGTAGCGTGGGCATCGCTGTCTTGTCACTGACACAGCGCTATACCCCCTTTATCACTTTCACAGCGCTATGCTCTCAATCATTACTGTCACAGCGCTATACTCTCCATCATTACTGTCACAGCGCTATACTCTCCATCATTACTGTCACAGCGCTGTACTCTCCATCATCACTGTCACAGCGCTGTACTCTCCTTCAACACCGTCACAACGCTGTACTCCCCATCATTACTGTCACACCGCTGTACTCTCCTTCATCACCGTCACAGCGCTATACTCTCCGTCATCACTTTCACAGCGTTGTACTGTTAATCATTACTGTCACAGCGCTGTACTCTCCTTCATCACCGTCACAGCGCTGTTGTGCTGCCGCTTTCAAATTCTTCCTGTATACCAGTCTAGCTTTAATGTTTTTACTTTAATTTAACCAAAAAGCTGACAAAAATGTTAGATTCCGGTCACCCAACTGACCCTAAATTTTTAGTGCAAAGTTGCCGACCCTGTAACACTTTCTTGCTTATTTTGTCATAATTTTGAAAATAATTTAATAAAGTTTCTTTGTTTCTTTTAAGATGTTTCTAAAATTCACTAATTGCTGTGTTTTCTTCGATATATGTAAAGTCAGATACAGTTAAATAAATGCGGAATCTTTTCATCTTATACCAAAGCACAACAAGAAAAAGCTCATTAGGCCTGTTCACTGTTTGGATGAGTGCATGTGGCAACATTAAGATCTTGTTAGAGGAACGAATTGCACGAAAATAAAATTTAAAAATCAAATCAAATATTGAAAACTTAATACAAAACTAAAACAGTAAATTTAGGTGTTAATCAGGTTGAGAATTTCCTTAAAAATGGAAGGGATGGTGGCGGCACATTGCCTCTTTGCACTCAGATTTTACGGCTGCATTTTATTTATTTCTTACTGAAGAAAAAAATCCTTCTCTTGTTAAAAAAGGTTAAAAAGTCTGTTTTTTATTTTTGTTAATTGATTGATAAACCTGTGTTGAAAGCTTTTCCGCACTTCGGCTTGTGTTTTAAGCACTTAATTAATGAACTCGCGGATGTGGCGTAGTTTTAAAACGATTAGAACAAAATGACGAATTCCTAGTTTTCACTATAAGCTACCCAAACTGAACGAGGTCTAACCCGAGCTGAAGTAAGTGTGTCTCAGTGCTATTAACCTTTTAGCTAACTCAAAACTGTATACTGCGGCATAAAAAGTCGCTGTGGATCTTAAATGTTTTCTCTTCATCAATACTGAGTCGCATGCAGTTTTCACCAAAGCGTATGTAATTACTGTTAAGGTTTCGTGACTGATGCTGCCAAAATGAAATGAAAGTTTTCAAATCCATTCAACCGTTGATATAAAACATTTGTTGAAGAACGTTACAGTAAAAAGTAAAGATACTTTAAAAGCAGGAAGTCATTGATCTTACCCCACGCTAATTTGTCTTGAAGCGATCTGTTTAGACTGTTACGCGAGAAAGGTGAAGTGTTACAAGAGACCCTTGTTATTGGTTGAGAAGTCTAAAGCAGAACTGCAGTCGAACAGTTTTGTTTTGTAATTGCGCTTTTGATTGTTCTTGAACAAAGTGATGTGTTAGAATCAATATCAGTGTGACTGAATAAAACTTTATTTTAAAAACTCCAGAGCTACCATGGTCAATAACATCAATTAAAAAAGCAACCGTTATTTTAAAATGGTGAGGAAATGAAACCAAACTTTTGCGTGTGAAATATAAATTATTGTTTATAAATTAGGAAGTGCGGTCGCTTTGACTTGATTGAGCTCAGGTTTTTCGTAGTCTAATTAGTTTTTCATATGTTGAGCGTAACTAATTTGTGCGGAATTTTCTAGATAGTTGCTAACTACTTAATGCTGGACGTTATAATTAAGTTCCCTGACAGACAAGCCAGTCCCAGAAAAGCATCGAGGTCATGTTTGTTTTAAAGTATTGTTAACACAAAAGGAACTGTGGTTTTACTATTAGTTATTTGAAAAGGTGCTGAAAAGAAAGCAATGCCTAACCTAAGTTGGGTTCTCTCTGGTTAACAAAAGCGTGGCCCAAAAATGAATGACCGAATTTCATTTTAATTCATTGACTCCTTTCAGTGGAGGTTATTGCTGTTGTTGTCAAAAACATATGAGAAGTTACGTCTCTTTTTGCCGGCATGGGCTTTTTCTTTTGGCGAACCCACACTTGACCACAGGTATCGCAGTCTTATTGTTATTTGTCCAAGACTATAAACTGTACTAAAAACCAAAAATTCCAAAGGTCGTAAAGCTGGTTCACCACGCCCTCTTCTCCTGAAAATAGGTCGTGAGCTTTTATTTTGGAATTCAACTAATTCGTGTTTTATATATACGATTTGGCTTGATCATCGCAAAATCTGTTTTTCATAATATTATAACAGCAGGTTCTTTCTTAACAGCTCGCGGAGAGCCAGACAACAGGAGAAAAGAGGATTGCAATGACCAGGTGGCAAAGAGCAGGGCGCAGAGAGATGTTGATAACGTCGATGAAGGTAAATTTTTATCCTGTAAGAGTTTGATTTTTGGCTAAAAACTAAAGTTTAGATGTTAATGCAGCATCTCGCGTGCATCTTAGGAAGCACATGGACAATTTCAAAGAGCTGTTTTTATTGTTTATATTTTGCCTCATTAACATAATATAGCAATTATATAGTGAAAACGTCAGTTTTTGGTTAATGTTTTTGTATTTAATATGTTAAAATTATCGAGATACAGCTCTTCTATCCGAGGAGTGACACTTAATTTCTTCCTGATCTAGCAAATTAAGTCCTTTCCAGATCTCTTCGCCTATCCTACCAAATTAATCATGGTTGTAGCACCCCCTCAATGGAAGGTCCGTTGTTGAAATGAATGGTTAGGCCATTCACAATTTTGGTTGACTTACGACCTTTTGAAGTGAACAATTCCGATCTCCGTTTCAATGGTTCTTACTTGTTGGTTACAGCACGAAATTGAAACCCAAATATCTGGGTATCCTTGTTTTACGTATTTAGCTTGCAATTTTAGACTCCACTCTGGAAATGTCTTTCTTTTTTATATAATGTTATCTATATTAACAAAACTGACAAATACATGGACTGATGTTCACTCCACCTTGGTCATTGTTGCAAAATATGAATCATATTTTGGAGCCTCAAGCGTGGAAAGATGGACTTCGCCTTCTTCTTTAAAAAAGACTGTTTTTTGTTTCAGATTATTGCCCGCAAGGCTGGATACAACATGGTGGCTCGTGCTACTTATCTCATGTAGAACTCCGTAGCTGGCGCGACGCTGAAGTGCGCTGCAGAGAGTATGGGGCCTACCAAGTGAGAATAGACTCTGAAGAGGAAAATGAATTTGTTGCCAGGGATTTGATTGCGCCGGAATCCAAGGGCTGGATTGGACTCCATGGACGTGGAAACGAGTTCCGCTGGTCGGAAGGGTCCCAATTAGGGTTTGTAAATTGGGAAGGAGGAGAAAACAAGAACATTGGTGATGGTTATTGCGTTCAGATGCTAACGGAAAGTGTTACTTTTGGATGGCAAGCCGTCTCTTGCAAAGAAGAAAACCCTTACGTATGCGAGAAAGGTTTGTAACGTTAAATACCTTCAAAAAGAATTTATAGCACAGCCTTTGTTTACGTGTGTTTGTGTCCTTTTGCGAAACTTAACACATAAACACATACCCGGTAAACTTTAGATTAAGTTTGTGACGAATTGGTCCTTTTTAGGAGCGAATATTTAACTTGGAGTAATGTCACAGTGGACCTTCCGGTTAACTTAAGAAAACTAGTTTTCTTCACTTGACCAAACTGTTCTTGAAATAGAGTCAGAAATCGTTTTTCTTCATAAACTGAATGGGGAATTGGAAATGGTTTGTTAAGTTTTCAAATTGATTAATACAATCGTGTCATATCTTTTTCAGCGATGAAATTCATTGAGACTTTCTTATTCGGCCACAGTTCACCCATCAACCTCTTGATCAACCATGCACATCTTGTTCCCAACAGTCTGTTTACATTCGATATGCATTCGTTGCACCTTGTTCTGCGTCGCAATTATAGACATTAAACCACGCGAAACCGCAAGTCGCACTTTTTTTTTATCCAAACTAGATTTTCCTGTCTTATTTTCAACCCTACTTACGTACTACCAATTTAAATTGATCAGTTATAATCGTAGTTGTTTTACCAGCTTGGTAGAAATTCGTTACATGCATTTCGTTTAGATTTGCATAACTGTATGAATGTAATGTGCTATCCATTACATTGATGCTTTGCTATTGTTATCCATGCGTTTCCATGCGTTTTGTTTATGCACCCATATTTTGATTTTGTTCCTTATGTTTTTCTAACAAAAAGAACCGGTTAGTTTGCAGTGTTTTATTCAGCTATAGATACAGCGGTGACGTCGAAAGACAAAGACAAAACCAGAGGTGCAGCATGGGAAATAGTAGAATAGCTAGATAGATTCGTGTTTGTGATTATGTACTTACTTACAACATTTTACGTTACAATCTGGTGATGTTCCTCATTTTGCTCTGGCCATAATAACATTGACTGCACTCGAACTTTGCTCTAAGAGTGTATCTAAAGACTGGTTAAATATATTATAATTGTGTTATCTACTGTCACGGGGCTCCATAGACTACAACACTATAACTTTTACTACCTTTCTGTAGTTTCTGCTGCAAGTGCAGCGCTGTTTCTCATATTACAAGGCACGCCAATGATAACGGGACATTGAGGTAAAAGAAAGGAAAGTCTGCTAAAGAGAACGGTGTCATCTTGCATACTGTAATAATTTTTAACTAATGGACTGATTTGTGAGAAATCATTTCACTCTTTTTTCAACCTTTTGTTTTTCTGAACAACAAAGGTTGCTCTTATCTTCGCGGCGAACAGGATATCGAGTTTTAAAGCCTTGAAGTTTTCTTTCCATATCTGGAAATTGATGACATCATTTATCGCGTCAAATAATTTTGCATTCTAAAACCATGAGAAAGCTTCAATTTTTTTCCATCCAGTCAATTATTTTGCTTCAATTCCCTCTTATTTAATTTCGTTCTCCACTTCTGTTATGAAACATAAAGGAAGAAATTCCCCTAATAATAATAATAATAATAATAATAATAATAATAATAATAATAATAATAATAATAAAAATAGTAGTAATAATAATAATAACATTCTTTAATGAGGAGACCTCAATATAACTAAGAATTACAAGAAATACAAGAACTACAAGTAAGATAAATATAAAATACGATTACAACACAGCAATGATTAAATCGATGTTTGAAAATAGCTTTCAAATCAAACAGTATTTGACTGCCTGCAGCAAGCTCCTACCAAGAAATCATTGATTTGAGACCAGTCTCAATTCGGAATATTCAAAGTTAGGATTATTTCATTCATTAAAACATATGTTTCAGAGTGGATGATATTTGAGACATCAATATTAGTCACTGCTACATAAAATATCATCCTTTTCTAAAAATACATGTAAATCGTCCAAGTTATCGTCATTTAAACAGGTGTTAGTGTTAATAACTGCTGGTTGGCTACCCAAATTTGCATTTTTGCTATATAGATTCGGAAAAACGTTCATGTGTGTGAAAACAGGGATGCTATACACGTAAAGTAGTCACCATTCTTTGGCATTCCTGATCTTTTAACAAAGGTATTTCAAGCGCATAAATAACATGACATGTTACCACTCACACAACAATTCGTTCTTTTAAAATATAATGAAAATGATACAGTTTCAATCAGAAACTTTAGGTCTAAATAAAATTACAAATGATCCACAGAAACATTAAAGGACCAACGAACTGTGAAGATAATGACAGAAGCTCCCACAACAGGTGTATCAACAGCTACAGAAGAAGTTGACGGCGTCGAGGCAGTGGAACAGGCGTCTCCTTCCGTCATGTTCATGACAAATCCCATGTCCTCTCAAACAGCAACACACTTCGAGTCACAGAAACCAACTGAAGCACTGGTTGAGACACAGAAACCAACTCGTGGACCGATTGAGACACAAGAACCAACTGAGGCACCGATTGAGACACAAAAACTAACTGATGCACCTATTGAAACACAAGAACAAACAGAGGCACCGATTGAGACACAAGAACGAACAGAGGCACCGACTGAAACACAAGAATCAATAGAAACACCGGTTAAGACACAGAAACCAACTGAGGCGCTGGTTGCGACACAAGAACCAACTGAGGCACTGGTTGCCACACAAGAACCAACTGAGGCACCGATTGAGACCCAAGAACCAACTGAGGCACTGGTTCAGACACAAGAACCAACAGAGGCGCCGGTTGAGACACAAGAACCAACTCAGGCACTGGTTGCGACACAAGAACAAACAAAGGCACCGGTTGAGACACAAGAACCAACTCAGGCACTGGTTGCGACACAAGAACAAACTGAGGTACCGGTTGAGACACAAGAACCAACTGAGGCACCGATTGAGACCCAAGAACCAACTGAGGCACTGGTTGAGACACAAGAACAAACAGAGGCGCCGGTTGAGACACAAAAACTTACTGAAACACCGGTTAAGACACAAGAACCAACAGAGGCACCGATTGAGACACAAAAACCAACTGAGGCACCGGTTGAGACACGAAAACCAACTGAAGCACCGGTTGAGACACAAGAACCAACTGAGGCACCGATTGAGACACAAGAACCAACCGAAACACCGATTGACACAAAAGAACCAACTGAGGTACCAGTTGAGACACAAGAATCAACTGAGGGAACTCCAACAAACAGCAAAGGTTGCTTTTACAAAGGAAAGTGGTACTCACCAGGGACTGACATTGAACGTGGATATGACGGTATAAATTGGTGTTATGGCACATACTGTGATAAACAAGGACGGATCCAAAACTGGCAAAATTATAATTGTGATCCACTAGATAAAACAACAACTGCACCTGACGTAACAACGACAGCAACTCGACTGGGCTGCTTTGACAATGGCAAATGGTATCCTCCTAACTCAGAAATAAGCACAGGGTTTGATGGAAGTAACTGGTGTTTCGGAACTAGGTGTGACGAAAATGGACAAATTATTGAATGGGATAATTTCAATTGCGGGTCAACAACAACAACAACACCAACGGAAACACCGAAGACCACAACAGATGCTGCTACAACCATGGCAACGCCTGTGGTCGAAACAGTTGCTGCTACAACAACTGAAACGGCAGATGCTTCAACAGCCACCAAAAAAACGTCTGAAACACAAGTCCCGAAGTTACCAACTGTTCCTTTGAAGAGGCCAAATGGATGCATGTTTGAAGGAAGGAGTGCATGAGTTGATGAGAGCTAAATGACTTTTCAACTTCCATGTAGTTTCATTGTGATTAAAATTCAATTTTATTTATCAAACTTATCTGAACGTGGTTAAAGTTTTGAAGAGACAGGGGGAGCTTGAGCTTGTCCATTTTCTCAAATAAAATTTGTAATAACTTCAGCAGATATCAGATATAGCAGATTCTCAAACTTCAACATACAAAATAAAAAACTAATATAAATAAATTAATAATTTTTCTTTGTGTCGAAAATGACAAGTACTTCAATTTACCAAAATAGCTTGAATCATTGGAATGCTGCTGTACTGGAAAAACTGGAATTAAAAGTATAATATTCAGAGTGTTGATGTGAGCAGAAGTCCAGGAAACCAATAGATCTAGTAACATCTTGGGAAATCAGTGTCATAATTTTGTTCATTGCTCTTTTGTTTGATTTACAACTTTAAACATTTTTTTCAGGTATATCTTCCACTCGCCAAAATCGTTGGGATGAAACCCCCAAAACAGAGAGAGGTAATTCCTGATTTTCAACCTATCATGGCTTTAAACAGAACTTCCTCTTCCCAGATTTCAGATTGCTTAACAAGTTGTCATTGGAAAGTGAACATGTATAGAAAGCATTTTTTACCAAACTCTGAGATCATTCCCCATTCCAACAAGTATTCTCTAAAGTGCAGTCTGTAGACAGATACTGTACAAGCATTGGTTTAAGAGCCATTGACATACATAATTTTGAAAGGTAAAATGTTTACCATTGTTGACACATCTACAGTTTGTGCTCAACCAAATGAACGTCCACATCTAAGCACAAATGTACAATTATACATGTATGGGCCTGGACGAGTTAGGAAAAAATTAACTAATTACAAAAAAAAAACTAGTATAACTAAGCAAGAATTAAAATTTACTGAAAACAAAAATTAACTTAATTATAAACATATGTTCTTGCAGCTTGATTTTTCCCAAGAGAGTAGCCGAAAGTTGGGGGTACAACCACAAGTGTGTATTAAGATAGCATCTCTTCTCACATGCTAGTTATGGTTTTATCCATTTAGGTGAAACTCCTGGTCATGCTACCCCTGGTTGGGCGGAGACACCCAGAACTGATCGTACTGGTGGGGAGACTCCAGGGGCCACACACACCCCAGGGAGCAAGAGGCGCTCCCGATGGGATGAGACACCTGCAAGTCAGATGGCAGGTGGAACAACACCAATGATGGGCACAAGTGGAATCACCCCCGCTGGCACAGCAGCCATGCAAATGCAGACACCCACCCCTGGTAAGCTGTTTTGTAATAAAGTATCGCTGTCAACAAAATCTATTAAGGTTTAATGTGTGTTCGATTGACCATGTTTTAGATTAGGATTATGCGGAATAAAACTGGTGTCTGTTCAATTGAGCAATATTCTTACTTGCTCTTAAATGTACAGACAAGCTGCATGTTTTAATCTCAATCCCCATCCTAATTCTTACTTCAATATAAATTATTCCTACTCCAAGATATGGTCTATTGAGTGCACCCTCAGGTAAATTTTTAATTTATTAACATGACAATTATTTTGTTTGAAGAGAAATTAAAAATTTAAGGACAACTAAGTATCAAGCAAAAATGTATTCCAAGCCCAGGGAGTGTTGGTGTGGGTTCTCTGCTATGGTCCATTTTTGGTACCAGCACTTCGATATGCTTCCAATTATTGTCGGCAAATCATAGTTTTAATACTACAGGATGGTGTGTATGTGTGTGTGCGCAACACTGACAGTCACATTGTATTCTACCTCAGGACACCTTGTGTCCATGACACCAGAGCAGATGCAGGCCTACAGATGGGAAAGAGAGATTGATGAAAGAAACAGACCCTTGTCAGACCAAGAGCTTGATACTATGTTCCCAAAGGAGGGATACAAGGTGGGTTAGACCATGTGATAAGGGCCATTCTAGCAATGGGAGGTTGGCATGATTGCATCATAGTAAATTAAAATAATCAAGCAAACCTAACATTTATAATTGACCTACCTAATATCTTGGTGTGCCCTTTTCTTGTGATTGCTGACTTTATTTGTGACCTTAAGAAACAAAAAATTATTATTTTCTAATATTGTATTTCACCCAGGATTACCGTAATTTCCGGGCGATTACCCGCACGGCAGATTACCCGCACACTCTATTTTGGCCACAAGAAGAAAAATTAATCAGCAGATTACCCGCACTGGCAGATAACCCGCACCCGAAAACAAAAGAAAATATGCAAAAGAGTTCGAGAATTTACAAATTTGAAGCGATTAAAATGCTCTAAAAGGCTCTCTTCGCTATTCCATGTAAAAAGCATAAAATTTCCGCGTTATTTAGCTGCCAATTCAATGAAAAAAGTACTCCTCTACATCCACGATCTCCTCACTTTTAATAGACAAGTTTTGTATCCAATTTAGTGATGTTTTCGACTTCACTTGGCTGCATTTTAGTGTTGCATCGTGCCATCGCAATCGTTCAGCGCCATTTTT
>JAOBYF010000352.1:0-13728 GCA_025403605.1 Parazoanthus darwini
CGCTCAGAAGGTATTACTTGGGATATATGTAGAGCACTTTATCATATCTAATTTATACCATTATATCTGTTTGTTAGTGCTCAGCGGCCAAATCTTACTGGTTACCCCCTCACTTATCTATCAGTCCGTCCGCCCGTTCGTCCGTTCGTTAACCCCGATATTTAAAGCTGGTGTTCATTCGGATTAAAACAATTTCCGAAAAAATGTGTTTCGAGTTGTTTGAGTAAATATTTCTGTACAGTCCTTATAAAAGACGTATTCAAAATTTAAATATTTGTAAAGTTAAGATCTAAACAAACCTAAAACATTGATTCTGCATTCTAGCTCCCGATGGGTGCGTCAGGGCTTCATACTGAGTCATTTACTCTTCAGTTTGTACCTCAATGACCTGCCTGGAATCCTTAACAGTACCGCTCGAACAGATCCTTTTATGAATGGGACAAAACTAACATTACTACTTTATTGCTTTATGCAGATGAATTGGTTTTGTTATCAAAATCTAGTGTAGGACCACATGCAGCTTTGTAACAACGCCGACACTTCTTTCTGCGATCATGGAAACTAAACCGATTTAGTTTAAGAAAAATACATCTTGAATCCCTGTAAGAATTATCTAACCAAACATGTTTAGTAAGTTTAATAAACGGACTAAATGAAGAAATATAATGTACGTTACAAAGATTAACTCTGCATGATTGCATGTGTTAAATGGTTTTTGGTATCTTTCAGGAAAAAGAGTTGCAATATGCCGAATTGGCAGACTTTAGTACATTTGGAAAAAAGGATGAGAAAGTAGCAAAAACCTCACTCAACGAGCGAACTACTTATGCTGAGATAACGCATTTTCAGAAATCGCCCCCAAAAGAAGAAACCCCGCAAGAAAACGGGCAACTAAAACCGGAACCGGAAACAGGAAAAGAGCTAGTTGAGGAAAAAAATGCAAAAGCAGAGCCTGGGGTGACCGCTGGTACTGAAAACGGACACGTTGACTTGGATGCTGTTAACGGTGACCCGCAACATGTTGAGTACAAACCAATGCCACGAGCTCAGATGCCGCACGATGACTTCATGTATTAAAGTACTTGAGGCTTAGACAAGAATACAACTAAAGAGGGAGAATCATTGTAAAAGCAATTTTAAAAACGGGGGATCACAGTTAAATCATGTAGATGGGGAAGTTAGAAAGATATTTTTCATAAGGCTATCTCCACTTATTTTCGTTTACTCTCATTTCTGATCGTCAGGATACGATCGGTAGGTCAGTAAACGAAAAGAGAGCCAAAGTAATTTCCGAGCAAGGCCTTAAATGCTGTTTTCGCCGGCAAACGCAAAGCCTATATGTGTCAAAAAAATTGCACTGACTTCAGTGAGTCGGAAGTGTAATTGAAATAAACCAATTTTTGCAGACTGCGAAATAAGCACAGCTTGCTGCTCGCTTTTCGAATAAAAACGTTTAAAGTTGTTTTAATGCTTACAGGCTTTTGAAAGTAGACAACAAATGATTAATGAAAACTGGATAAAGATCTAGTTCTAAACAGATTTTCCCTCGTATATTTACTGTTTTTGCCGTTTTTTAAGATCTTTACAGCTTCGGCTTAGCCGAACGTGGGGATGCCTAATGAATAGCGCACATTAGTTCTGAGTCACTAGCCCTTGAATGGCCAAGCTTTTTTTTACTAACAAATCAGCCTAAGGGGGAGTCAATCGGGTCCTCCCCCTACCCCGATGATTTCAAAAAGAATGCACTTTGCATGTAGACAGTTTCGGGTTTAGGTTAGCTAAATAATTTCCACAGCAACAATCAAGTTTTAATTAAGAACTGTTGCTATGACAACAGTTGTTTCATAACATGTCCGTCATCTTTGTCGTCATCTTGGATTTTTCGAAAATTTTAATTTTGGCAAAGTTGCAGCAGATTTGCTTGAAATCAATAAAGAGTAAGTATTTATCTCGACCAGGAAAACAATGAAGAAATTAGAACTAATTTTGTCAAAACATTCTGAATCAAACTTTAGTTTGGATAACTAACTGAACATAGATTATAAGTGGTAACTTGATCCAAATATTAACGTCAAAAGGTATGTTTATAATTGGGCTACATTACTGCAAGTTTCATTTTGATTGCCTTAAAGCTTAAGGCTTTAGATCGGAATTTTTTTTTTTTGGGAGGGGGGGGGGGTCATTTCACCCCCCATTCTTTGGCCGTTTAAGGGCTAATAATAGTATCAGTTTGATGGTACTTAACGTTTGCAACACCATGAAATCGAAACTGACTTCCCCGTCTTAAAAAAGGTTGTAAACTATAATCGCCAGAACTGCTAGTATATAGTTTCATATGAATTATCCATACGGAAATCCATGTCTAATGGCTCTCTTTACATTGTATTTTTTCAAACGCGGTCGTACGCCCTAGATTACAATATTTTATGCAAAAGGCCGGTTGTCTCCATGAAGCCTTAAAAAGTCCACTAGAAACGTTTGGCCATAATCTGTTCATGCATTTAAAAGGAATTAGTTCTAAACACAACCCGTTACATATCCCTTTCGAGAAGTACAGTTATCTAGGATTCAGGCTGGCACGTTTTACTTCTTGTCCGTTCTTTGTCCACAATAAGATTTTTAAAATCTAATTAATTCCATTAATGTTTTGCATTTGACACTAGATGATTTCTTGATCAGAAATGATGAAATGTTTGGATTTCAGATATACTTTTCATCGCCAGCTTGTTTTTACCTGCTCTCAGCAAAGCAAAGCAAAGGGGGCAACCTTATACAAAGCATGTACGAGAAACATTAGTTCTGATTATTAGTTTAGTTGGATTAGTTCAGAACAAAAGTAGAAGATGAAGTTGGCAATAAACTTGGAGGGCTTGTAGAACTTAAAACACTTAGAGTTAGCTTCTACTTATATAACTGTCCTCCTGTGGACTAAAGAGATCGATAATCATAGGTTTTGTGCTTAGTTAGAATAGCGCAACAAGAAGAATAACACATGATATTTTAATACCACTATGTACACCAACGTTTAATGTTTGAACCCATATCAAGGGCGGATGTAGGGAAGAGGCTAATAGGGCCCAGGTCCCCCTTTCGTAAATATTTTTTTTTTAAAAGGGTAAAACAATAAAAAAAATGTGTTTTGGAACAGTTACTACCCACTATCAAGAATTGTCGTTTCGGGCCGTCCCTTTCCGACATTTCTGGGTCCGCCCTTGTATATGCCAGTATCCTGTTCATTTTTTTGTACTCTCATGCAGTTAAGACTTACGATCAATTACCTTGACCCTTTGCGTTTATATTATTGCTATTTTTAGCGATACAAGTTAATCTTCTTTAGATTTTCGCCTCTTGGGGGAGCCCTTCTCCCTCTCCACGACATTAGTCAGTTTTTGAGATGTTGAAGTCAGGTGTTTAACTCTGCTCAGCTCATCTCTTTGTATTTCGTGGATCAACCATATTTCGCGCAAAGCGTCATGGTAGTCAATCGCCAGTCTTAAAAGAACTGATTGGTAAAGTGAACTGAGTAAATGATTCTGCGGGTAGATATATAATAAGCACGCTCGAATAGAAGTTGAGTATTGCGCTGATATCATTTCGTGATCAACAGATACAACAACGCGAATTTCAACATACTTGTATTTTTACACAAACAGGAAGTTAATAAATGCACAGTTTTACAAACATTTGGCTCTCTTTTAACTTGTTCTGACTTATTTACTATTGTTTTCATGCACGGCCATAGCTTCTTGCTGGCACTGACACTGGTCAGATTCCTCGATTAAGAGGACCATTGTTTTTGTGATGAGCAAAATTACTCGAGGAGTCATAAGCCAATGAAAATTAGTTTGGTTCAACAAAGAAAGATATGGTGTGTTTTTTTGCCGTAAGGTTGGATCTAAAGCTGATGTTTCGAGCGCAGTCCCTCCGTCAGAGCAGATATAAAACCTTACAGCGAATAACATGCGATATCGTTTTAGCTTATTCGCGGACGCAGAAAAAAAAGAGAGGTTTTCTTTTATGAAACTAGCCTTCCATTCCGCCGAGTGTAAATCGCCAATGAAAACAATTTTAGTGTTAAGGGAGTTAGGGTTTCAAGGTTAAGGTTAGGGTAAGGTTTAGGGTTTCAAGGTTAAGGTTAGGGTAAGGTTTAGGGTTTCAAGGTTAAGGTTAGGGTAAGGTTTAGGGTTTTAAGGTTAAGAGTTTTAAGGTTAGGTTTTGGTTTGCGGTTGGGTTTTGGACGAACAAGTTTCAGTTGAGTTTTGACTTATTATTACTAGGGATAGGGCTTTAGGAGAAATTGAAATCCAAGAGTTCCAAGTGTTTAATATGGGCACATCAATTCGTATCTTGTTTTGGAAGCCCAACGGTCCGACATAATTAAAATCAAAACGATTAAAAGTTGAACAAGAAATGTAACTTTTAATCAAAGAAACAAAATTTCTGGTTCGATTAACAAAAATTAACAAGAATGTTTTAGTCTGTTTACAAAAAACCTTTTTTAGCCTAGTTTACTATATTCGCGCCTCATTCAGAATGAGAAAAATATCCTAATTAACTTGACCTCGTAAGTTCAGTTTTGTTCTTTGTTTTAATGCAAACTTCGTGGCAACCTTTTTATTCTACCGCCTCCAGTGAAAAATCGTAGAACAAGCAATATCTAAACTGGTGTGTTTTGTAACACTGGTTTCAAAAGCTAACTAAGTTACATTAGAAAGATCAGCTCAGAACAGAACTCTGATTTCATTTTTCGGTAAGGTTTAACCCTGTCGAAATACTACCTTTGACGTGAACCATATTGAAGATGCAACGTGTTCCTCATCTCACCGAAGCGATAAAATCTCAAATATTGGTCACCCCTTTCACTATAACCAGAACTATAGAGAGTCTTTGTTAGTAATTCATACTATTTCCCATTTTACTTTAAAAATAGTCTTCGAAATTGTATTTGCTGAAAGAAAACTGGGAACAGGCTTCCAAATTTTTAAGTTTATGTTTTGGTAAAATAACAAGTTTCAATGTTTGTATAATAGACACACGGAAATAAGTTTCTAGCGCTTTCAGTACTCGGCTCAAAGGAGTAAATGTACGAAAAACTATATTTTTGTTTCCATGGCCCGAATGTTCAAATTCCGATTAGTGCTAATCCTAAGTTAACTCTATAGGTTTTATTTAGAGTTAAACCAGGGTTAGTACTAATCGGGCTTTGAACAACCGGGTCCAGATGCATTACGTTCTTACTGATATCGATCTGTTGGCACATTCAGTATGTAAGTACAACACGTACACAGTGAAAAGTTAAGGGCTATAATACTGCCTTATACTGACCAAACAATATTCGTGCATTTTTGTAAGTAGGTTAGCAACAAGAGACATGGCTGAGGCTGGATTGCGATCATCCCCCGTGAAACATACACGCAACAATACGTTTGAAGAATGAACAGCTTGCACACAGCGTTATATTGTTTGTTTATACAATTTATATCATTAAAATAAATATTTATAAGTTTTTTGATAATGCTATAATCCCTTTTTCTAACCAATTTTGTGATTGTTTAAACTTATATTCCCTTGTAAAGTTCAGCTATACAATATTCCTTTGTGGTACTCTCTGAGCAACTTTTGCTTGCTCTCTATACATCTATCAAAAAAATAGAACAATAATATCCAAGTTAAAAAAATATTAGATCAACATCGACTTTGGTTTGTCCACGTTCCAAAGTAGTTTAATATAATAGTATAACATAGTCTCTTGAAATGCGCCATCTGAAAATCTCGATATGCTTACAAGAGCTGGTCTTTAAGTATGCAAAAAAGACTGCATGGCAGTACATTCGATAACTTTGATTGGTTTTATCCCAAACTATTTCTCGGCCGCGGTTCAAACTTGGCACACTAAGTTTTTTTTTTGTCGCAGCAATTGTTCGTTGACAGTCATCCAGTCTAAATGGGAACCGTCTTGTGTAAATACACCCATGATACGTGTCTCGCCATAACCATATGCTGGATTTCTTTTTTAAGAGGTGTAAACTGCTGTTTCCCCAGAAGAGTCTGGTCGAGCCTACACGAATTCCTCCTTCGATATTTGAACGTATAACTGCTCTTGAGGAGGTGACGCACTTCTTAAGTCTTCCTCTGGTTTCATCTCCACTGCCACTTCGCATTGTTCATTGTCCTCATTGTCCTCCGTCTTAACTTCTTGACCTGGGACAATCTGAACAAAAGAAACGTTGTTGTTAATTTCTAGACAAACATTTGTGAACAATGTGTCAGTTTGGCTAGAGGACGCCTTTTGGAAAAAGCCTTATATATAATTGGGTCAGTAGATCTAGACCCTGCAATAGATTCTGGTTCTTATTGTGATCTCTGATATTTAAATAACAACAAAGTGGAAGTCCATGTTTTAATGCCGACACAGGCCCAGGGTTTGAAGCATTTAAATACCTATAATTGTGTTTGTGCAACAGTCAAGGCTAACGAACACTAATAAGTGAAAAAGCCAAAACAGTTTCTTTCACAAACAAAGCGAGAACAATGACCGTAAAACAAACTTGATCAGTGACTCACCTCGCTGACAGTGGAATCCCTGTTCTGATATGGGCCGACGTATGATTCTGGGTGGTCTTTTTTTTCATCAGAACTTGAATTCCTCGTCACTCCAAAAGAACTTAAGGTTTGATATTGCTGGTCAAGATCCTGAAAACAGACAAAAGAGGAATAAGAAAATAACAATTTGCACAGTGAAAACGTTCTTTTCACACTTTTAGCCGACTCATTTGAAGTCGCAGTGAAAACCGGTGAAACGTGACAACAAAAGTCTATAAAACTATTGGCTCTCGAAAAAATCGTTAACGGCCCTAAATCACCAACTTCGTGGCTCTGCTGCCCCCCTACTGTATCAGTCACAACTAGCTCCTTTTTAGTTCAGATGAATCTGGTTTGTTTAAAATGTTGGCTAGGGTTGATCTCACTATTAATTTCTCAAATCAAAGAATTCCGTTCGAAACTGCTTCACAAACCTCTGCTTCTAACAACAGGTTTTGGCTATTAAACGTATTTTTACAGACTTAGTAACTAAATATCTGCATCAAACCAAGGAATTACCAAGTCGAAGTAAGGGAAGCAGGTAATAATGTTAAGATATTTCCAGCCAAGATAATCACATGAACAAACCAAATTGTGTATAACAAACACAAGTCCTTTATATGTCAGTATGCACATGGTTTGTTTGGTAGTCATTATTAGTGTAATTTCACAAACTGGATAGCGATGTGTGAAGTTAAGAATCATACAATTGGTAAACACATCGGTTAAAGCAGAGCTGTAGTTGAACCGAGATGAAAAGGGATCTTCCCAAACCGACGAAAATTTAGTAGTAATAATTTATTATAACAAACATAACGAAATGTTCTTACGGTCGATGTTTGGAGACTCATGTAGGGGCCATCATGGGCTTCGGGATGATTGGATGGTTTATCGATTGATGTTTCCTTTAAGGCAGCTATACTTGCATAAGTTGGGACCTAGAAACGACAATATTAACAATAACATCAACAACAGGATAAAATATTTGGGAGCATCCCTCCAGTCTGGGATGGACCACAAAAAAAGGAAACATGTACCTTTATCATTACTACTACAAGCAGAATTAGAGAACAACAAGTCGACTTTCAACATAACGAGTCATATTTCAAGATCATTATTTTGAAGACTTCCTAAAAAGGTAAAGAAACGTTTGCTTACTCCGCTATGGAAATTTTAACGTTAAAGTTACTACTACCACTACCGCTACCAGTACCTGATACTCTTTTAGATAACAAAGATACTGATACTGGTACTGTGATTGTGACTGGTACTGGTCTGGTAATGGTAATAGTGATGGTAAGGGTTCTAATAATGGTATTCTGAATAGATATGATATAGATACTCTTACCACTCGCTGTGTAGTTCCAACATTAGGCACGTTCGCGTCAGCGCGTGTTATGGGTGGGTGTCTCTGTGCTGCAAACATATCAGGTCCACTTTTTGCCGTTGGATCATTTGTCAAGTTCAAAGAGCTGACAGTTCCGCCTTGTTCACTGTTGATTAAAATAACAACAGGTAAGCGAGGGAAGGTTCAGCTGAGCCAATGTCTAAGATGAAACAATACTTACTGTAAGGTTATGTAAAGTAAGGTGTCATAAAAGCAAAATTTATAAGGTTAGGTAAGATAACTGAAAGTAATGGCTAATACAGGGTTACACTCATCGAAGACAGAAACGGCCGTGGTTTGAAGCAAGGTAAGGGTTGGGCACAACTTTGGATTGAAACTCATATTCAGGTTTTGTTTTTTCAAAAGACATATGAAGCCAGTAGAACTTGTGTTATTTATGGTAATCTTAAACGAGATACAAAATTCATCATAATCTTTTCCAAATGCAAAACACATAAGAACACATGATTGTACGCTCACACCGGACATAAGTTAATGTTTTCTTCATCAGTAGTCAAAAGCAGTTTCCTTCAAACAAGTCAGCAAGAATCACATTTTGTACTTACTTGAGTTTTGGTTGGTAGATCCCTGAAGGAAAAAACGCAGATTTAGTATTTTAATAAAGTATTAGCAACAATGTCTAGGACAAAATCATCTTTTACTTCTCATCATATTTTTTCCACCTCATGTTAATTAAGCTAGTTTCGCATCTCATCTCGTGCTATCTAAAATATTTTTTCTTCTTATTTCTTCTCCCTTAGCTTCCTCCCAATTCAAAAATTATTGTCAATGTTATAAACTAAATAGTTGGAAGTGATATCATTGGTTTTGTTTTACAGCTTTGACAACACATGTAGGAATTCTTTCTTTTTAAATACAAGCTTCGCTCTGGCGTTTTTTTCTCTTATCTTTTTCTCTCGGAACATCCCTCGTCCCCTCTCTCTGTAATTTTTAAATTTCGACAATGGAATAACGACGTAATCTCACCTTCAGTCTTGCCGCTGCGGCATCTGCAGGCTACGATAGTAAGAACAACCATTATCATGCAGCCACCGGCTATTGCTCCGAAAGCCCACATCGGAAAACCTTCAAGAATACTTTCTTGTGTTTTCGATGTACTCGCTGAACCTGATAAAAATAAATCATAAATCAAACACTACACAAATGGAGATCACTAGTAGTTACTACTCGCATTAACAATGGTCGGTATTATATGCTGTAACCCTCCTAGTAATTGTTCTTTAGAAAAATATAATTGACAGAACTCGTGTACGCCTTTTTCCCTATCAAAAACTAAAAGCAATTTTGGGCTCGGACGTTGCTCTCGGTATGATACAGAATAAACTCAGTTAAAGAAGATGCATAGTTTATGGTGAAAACCGAGATATGTAAAACGAAATTTCATCAGTGAAGCAATTCACAAAAATCTCGAAGCTCGATTCTTTAACCCTGATGGTAAATGCCCGAAACTGATGTTGTACTTTGCCAATAAAGTTTGTTAATAAGATAAACCGGTGTAAACCAACTGGTATGCTGTACCAACCTTCAACTGTGATTGTGAGTGTTCTCTCTGGTCCCTCGCCGAATTGATTTACTGGAACACATTTGTACTCCCCTTCGTGTGATCTGTCTACTTCCTTAATGTAAAACAACCCATCGCTTGAGTTTTGGACAAGGTTGCCATCCCTATAAAGCTGATAAAGAGGACTTGGATTTGCTCGCGATGAACAGTTCATAAGCAACTTCTCCCCATATTGGAGATTTGTCGATCTCGCTTTCAGCTGGGTATTTTTGGGTTTGTCTGAAACATGTGAAGAAAGGAAACTTAATGATCAATTTGACTTTGTTTTAAGATATTATCATCGATTATCAAAATCAGCTATTTTCCAACTTTGAAATTAGGGAATTTTCGTATCCTATTAACAACAGAAGAACAGTTCTGAACTATGCATGATATGACTTGCGAGTGAAAGCCTAGGGTAGATGGTTCCGTCAATCGGTTTGAATACTGACTGACAATCCAAAGTATCGGGTTCATGGATTCCCAGCCTTGCTGACTATAAATTGGAACCAATTTTTGTCCGCACCATCCTTGGACAGGGACGTTATGCCACGGGCAGTTTGTCAACACTTTCTTGCCTGTATTTCTGATGTTATATGCTATATTCATGTTGAAAGAAAAATAACAACATCTTATATCAAATTTTTGCTTACACTGAACATTTAGTCGAACTTTCGTCGGTGTCGTTGGGAAACTACTTCTGTATTCACACTTGTAGTTTGTGTCGTCCTCTTCCGTCACACCGTACACCTTGAGGGATGACTTCATTCCAAAGTGAAACCGGTCATTCAGGTTGAGATCCTGTCTGCCAAGAAATGATGATGGAGAATCAAACACAAGGGTGGCCCACTGACCGCTGCCTTTGGGATGCTCGCGGCTCCAACTCAGCGCAAAAAATGACAAAGCTCGCGCCTGTTCGGAAGGGCTCAGAATATAGTCACATGAAAGAGTTGCTGTTGAACCTATTTGACTCGAGATTTGTCCTTGCTGAGCAGGAGACCATGAGAAAGCATCTAGAAATAATAAAAATATAATAAAGAAAATGAAATATTAAATAATATTAACTAATAAAATAGTAATGTTAATAACAGCAGTAAAAGTAAAAATAAAGGACAATGCTTAAAAAAGTGGTAATATTAATAGTAGTGATAAGCAAATTATCAAGCAAAACCTTAAGAAAAATAGGAAAAAAGGAAAGCAAGTTTTGTTGGAATTACTGTTCATTATAAGTTAAATACAGCAAATCAATCATCGACAAGTACAATATTTCCTTTAACATGGTACAATGTAGCTTAAGTTGTTCTTGAACTTAAAACGAGGGTTTCTTTTTTTCATATCTCAGTATTTCCTCGCATAAAATCGATCTCTCTATTGAGTTATCCGGGTTTTTTTTTAATTTAAGTGATTTTGTTGTATTCATTTTATCAAGCAAGTCCTGAATGTATTAATTATTTTGTATTGCAAATTAACTAAGGGACCGTTAATAGGAGTTATAGGTGCGAACGGGGGGGGGGGGGCATACAAAAAATTTGAGGTCTAATGGGGTGATCATCCCATAAATTTGAGGGAAAAAGGAGAAGGGGTCACTCAAAAAGCAAACTGCCCGCACCTCAACCTTATAAAAATGAACAGACCCTAACAAAGTGAAAAATAACCAAACAATTTATTGAGCTACGTATATATTGCTACAGAGACTCATTATCAGACACCAAGTAAAGTCTTTTGCTATTTACAATACAGGCGCTAAATATTGTATGACTTTATATTTTCCCAAGACATAACTTTAAAAAGTTGCACTGTCTTGTAATTGGACACTCGTTTTGTTCTACACTGAATATTACAAGAAATTAAAATACTTAATACAAGTTGACTCAGTCATGTAAACAAATTAGCTAAAGGTATCTTTGAGCAGAATGAAAAGTGTTAACGCATCTTGACTCAAGGGGCATTCCACATTGTAGTCCAATGACTTGATACATGAGAGCTGCGTTTTTGCTTTTGGGGAAATTGACCATCGATCAAGACCAAAACTAAGTGCATTTCTAGTAAAGCATGTACAAGCGTTTTAGAGCGATGAATGCACGCAACTACTTGTGTAAAAAAATTAAGGACTAAACCTCACTTATCTGTGACATACAAAGGGAATCCTTTTAAATGCAAAGTAGGATTATAAGATAAAGATCGAAGAGTGTCATGGACAAGACCTGAACTTTTAAAAAATGGCAACTAAACCTATTTTATAACAGGAAGCTTGATTAATCGAAGAAGAGTTTCCAAAAATAGCTAAATAGTTTTCCTGTTAAACTAGTGCGTGTCGGATTTTATTCGAACACACTGAGCTATTTTAAGAATGGGATCTTGTCTCTTAACGTTTTAATTTCCGATAACTTCTCCGTCAGTTTTACATAGTTTGTGTCTCGCTAAGCCAAAAAAAATGTTTCGGAAATACTTTAGAGCTTAGAGTTTCCTTACAAAATAACGGTAGTTTGTATTGATGACTGTGTAGAAATGACAATACAAGAAGGCGACACGGAACAAAGTCATAAAAATGTGGTATAAACAATAGTTACCTAAAATGGTCAATTGCAACGATATACACAAAATGTCTGACCTATGGGAAATCCGGGCTACAACCACCATCATAAAACAAATTGCTGATAAGTTCGTACAAATATTTTAATTGTGTTTTTTTATTTTGATTTGACGTTAATTAAGCCAAGTTGTAATCATTGTTTTACTCTCATGACAATAATATTTTCACAGTCATACAATGAAGAATGAAAACACCTTTTTAGGATATTGAAGCTTGGCCCCGTACAAACAATAAGTCACGGAAGAAATGACCTCGGCAAAGGAGATACAACACTGTGTCAAAACTTAATCGAAGTTAACTATATCTACTGAAAGACTAAAAGTAAATGAAGTGTTGTATCACTGTAAAAATGATGATTTTGTAAAACTACAGTAAAAACCCGTGTACATAAGAACCTGTTTTTTTTTCAGTTAGCTTAAACAGGTTATTATATAAATAGTACTTAAAGCGCATTTAGACCACCAAGGTTCTTAAAATAAATTGTTATGTATATTCATGTAAAATTCATTACAGATTTACTGGAATTATGAACACGTTACATACATGTATACACAGTAAAGCACTTTGGCTTGAAAAAACGTTATGTCAAATGACTTACATATTTAAGCAGATGATAATCTTCTGCAGATTCTACATATACACTTTTATGGCAACTCCACTGATGAGAACCTAACTTAAAATTTTAGCCTAAATAGGTTCAGTTATGTGGAGTAGGCTCAAATTGAAAATTTTAACCTAACAGATTCTTAAAGTCCAAGTTCTTATACGCGGGATTTACTGTATCTGACTTGAAAAAGACGTTTTCTATATTAAGTCTCCGCAGAACTATAAAATCGGTTGAAGTTAATTTTAGAAATTTATTTTTTCCTTTCGAAACCTTCGAAAGTTTTTCTTTTCCCTTTCGAAAACTTCCCAAACCTGTTGCCTTTCTCTTCTTTTATTTTAAAGTGATCTAGGGTTTTCATCTTGATACTTTTAAATATCTTGTAATAAGCTTTGAGCATTTAAGATAAAGAATACAAAGTTTGCTAGCAGCTCTCATAACACAGTACATTCGTCCAGGCCTCTCCGGCTTCATCTATCCTTTCATTTATCTATTTATATATTTTTTGCCTCCACTTTACTTTCTTTTCACAAAAGATGTTACAAGTTTCAACAGTTCAAAAAGTCTGTCAGTGGTGAGACAAAGCTGGTTTTGGGCTGCCAGTGGCGGAAACTACCAACAAACAGTCAGCAGAACAAACGGAAACAGCGGCACGGGAGTTCCCATGTCCCCCGAAAAGCCCCAAAATCCAAATCTCAGTCTGAAGAGCTACCATTGTCAACTGTCTTTTACCATATATGCCACAAGTAATAACAATATAATTGCAAGTTAGAACCATAGGGTGGTTTATTTCAGTCACAAAAAAAACGAGCGTAACTTATGCTGACTAAACTCAAAAGGGCAGTAAATATTGCACTACTTTAGCGAAACTTCATAGACAGTTGCAAGATAAACGAGAAAAAACTGTATTGTACAAGTTATGCGCGGAAGGAAAGAACAAACTAAAGACTTTTAAAAGTTATTTCGCGCTGGCTGATTTTATTGGGGGGGGGGGGGGGGGG
>JAOBYF010000463.1:0-12500 GCA_025403605.1 Parazoanthus darwini
TCTGTGGAACTTTGACCACTTGGTGGGTTCCCTCGGGTATCTTTACAATGTCCAGCTTTTTTGATTCTTTCTTTAAGGTATTATCGTTTTGATCTTCATTCTTGTTCTCTGCACAGATGAAAACAATAGAGTCGTCTTCAGACGCAAGTGATTTCCGCTTTGTTCGCTTTTTTCTCTCTTTTGTCGACATGTCAAACCCTTCGTTGGTGAGTTCTAATTGGTCCAAATGAGGCTTCTTGTGGATGCACCTCAGGGCCTCATTTCGAGGGGTCTCCCTTGTGCATTTAAGTGACTCGTGTCTGGTCACTTTTTCACTGGGCTCATAGTTCTCTTTTTCCTTCGCTGAATACACGCTGACGGGCCGGCGGCTGCTGTTGCTTCGCTCGTCCGAATCAGAATATGGTATTTCAAGCTGTTTCTTAAAAAGTCCGTTAAGCCATTTCAAACTGCTTTCCTTCGGTTTGGTAAGAGTTTGCCTTAACTTCGGCAGCTGAAATTCTCGCATCTGTATCTCGCTAAAGCCCGTTTGAGTTGCTGTGGTGAGGTGAGCACTCTTTCGTTTCTCCGACTTTGGAAACTCCAAGTCGATATGAATTCCTTTGATCGTCAGATCGATGCAGCTGTTCTGATGCGCCAGCGGCGGTCTTGTCTCGTCCGTGTACTCGACGGTGATGTTATAAACGGGGCCGCCGTTATTTTTGCGACGATGCCTCCAGATTACAAACGCGATAAGTAGTATAATCAACACAATACTGGGAATGAGTGCAATTGCCAGCAGCATTGGTAGTCTGGAGGACTCTTGAGCTGCGTTAATCACCGGAGTATTTTTTGACGTCACACTGGCGTCACCATGTGTCGTCCCTGGAGCCTGGTCAGCGGTTACTGTTGTGAGTGGCAGCGAAGAAAATTGCGTCGATCTTGTTCCAGCAAAAATTGTTGTAGTTCGCATCTGAAAAAAAAGCAATGTTTGACTTTGAATGGATAGGTTTTTCTTCAACAACCTACCCCTCCCCTAAACCTAAAAAACAAACGCCAACCTTGAGGGAGGGAGGGGTGGGTGGTTGTCTACATTGATTCAGAAGCGGGAAAATGGGTTGAAATGGAGCGAGGGGAGAGGGAATGAATAGAAACAGTTGGGGCGGGGGGAAGTGGATTTGATTTTTTCCTGTTATGATATTAAAATTTATTAACTATTTGACTGTTTAATTATTTCAAATATTGTCGATTTAAACTAAGTTATCTAGGTTGGAAACATAAACTCAGATCAAACTTAAAATGACCTGATACGGATACTTTGTAACATAAACATTGTGTGTAAATTAAGTTCATCATCATCGCCGTTGTTTGCCTTCATGGTCTCTCCGACTGCCGAGGGGAACTATCAACATTCCATCAAAAACCGGCCATGCTTGATTAATACGTTCTTTCTAAAGTTTAGCTAGGATATCAGATGGGATATTCCACAGATTGTGGTACATTTCGGCAGTACAAAACAGTGGTTTCGGAAGAAATTTTCGAAAATTAGTTAGTTTAGCATTAATCAAAATATGATGAATTGATCTTTGAACATTCTGTAACGTTTAATAAGATCTTTTTATTCTTAAGGCTGGTTTCCATATAGTCTTCTCGGGTCGTTTTGGTTCGTTTCGGGTCGTTCCAAGTCTTGCGGTCGCTTGTGGGTCGTCTGGAACGCGGTTGTAAAACAGGTCCTGGGACCGACAACACAATTTTAGCGGGAAACTGATACAAAAGGGCGGATGCAGCAGGACTCATGGCCGCTTTGCAGGCATTTTTACTTTTGCTTGTCATTCTCCGTCCCAGAAGGAAAAAACTAGAGATAGTCAGGAGAAAGCATAGGTTTTGGGTACGTGAAATTTTCCAGAGAAGAGAGCAATGCAGTTACTATCACACACTTGCGAGAGAACTCAGACTCTCCGATCGAGAGTACTACTTCAGGTGAGCATTTCTCTACGCAAGCCATTTCGGGTCTTCCACAATCAGTTTTAATTAAAGTTATTCGTTCCAGAACTGCACGCTGGGAGCTGAAATGCATTGTGGGCCTGTTTTAGGTCGTATCGGGTCGTCTCCGATAGTTTTCATATAGTCTTTTCTGTCGTTTCCTTTCGTCTCTGGGTCGTTTTGGGTCTTCCGGATAGAACTCATTTCTATCGAAGACGACCCGGGTCGTCGGTCGTACGCGGTCGTTTGCGGTCGCCTCGGTTTAGTTTCCATATAGTCTTCTCGACCTAAAACGACCCGAGACGACTGTATGGAAACCAGCCTTTAGACTAATTGGACACTACAAATAAAAAAAAACATCATGAAATTTACATGTTTACATAGAAATACGATCAACAACAACTTGAATAAAAGTGTTAAAAAAACAGCTTTAAATCAAGCCAAGAAAAACGCTGACTGCATGGTTTATAATAATCCGCTGTTTAACGAGGCTAAACCCTTCATGTTGAATAAGACTGGGTACCCTTTACCAATAGCAAAAAAGAAGGTAAATTTAACAGTCTGAAGACCCTATAAAAACTTACAGACTCTTAATTATGACGACTTGATTATTTACGAACCATTTTCAGCCCCAACTCTGCACGTGAAAAACTTAAATGTGAATAGTACATGTCTTTGTTACGGTAAATCACTTTTCGAGAAAAGTTCGAACAGAAGCAACTTTGAAGAGTGCAAGGCAGAAGCAGGACGAAGTTTAAAAAGCAGCAACAATAATAGCAACAAAAACAGCAGCAGCAGCAGCAGCAACAACAACAACAACAACAACAAAATATAATTGGGTGGGCGTACATAAGGAATATATACGAATATGAAACGTATGTCATATTTCACTGATTGGAACAGAAATACACATTTTGAGATAGCTAAATATTCAGAGAAATTGAGTGCAAAACTCAAAGACGTAAGCAGTTTCTGAACACGGGTAAGCTTTTCTAAAGACACATTAACTAAATGTTATCACAGCTGACGGCATAAGAAGGCATGTAGCTGATACCTGCACGAACCTTAACTGTCAAAAGGTTGAAGACGTTCTTCGTAACACTCGTCTGTTCTAGATGCGAGAATTCTTCTGCTAACTCGAGGATTTCTTCATTTATCTGTGATATTTCTCTGTTTCTATCACAAGCAGTACCCGTTTTCTAAAACGACGTTACTACAACAGCCTTAGACAAGGGCCAAAGACCATTTGCGATGTTAAAGTGAAAAATGAGCGAATGCTGTCTGACCCTTCAACAATTGGTCTAGAAACTAGAAACATTTTGTGCACATATGGCATGTATCATTTCCATATACACATAAAATAAACGCATCAGCTTTTGAGCTTCTAAACACATAGCCTCGGCAGCTTCAAACACAACAATAAACCGTGTGTTTAAAGAAAAAAGAGATTCCCGGCAAGAACCGGAAAAATAGTCATTGTATACCTCCAGAACACAGTTCGATGTACATAAGAACAAAATGCGTCAGCTTTTAAGACCAACCAAATTTCTGGAAGCACTCCTCCACAGCTTGTCCGAACATCTCCAAATAAACAAAAATAACCCTCTTTTTAAAGAAAACCAAGACGTTGATGCAAAAGTTGATGAAAAACCAATCTTTTTACACCCAAAGACAAAGTCCGATGTAAATAAGAACTAAAACTAAACGTATCAGCTTTTGAGGCCAAACCGAAATTTCCGGAAGCATTCCCCAGCAGCATGTGCTTAACGTCTCCAAATAAAAAAAATAAACCTCTGTATACCTCCAAGAGAAGTGTCAAGATACATCTATACTAAACGTGTCAGCTTTGAACCGAATCGAAACTTCTAGAAACGTTGAAAGACAGACAACAAACACTTGGTTGAAAGAGCAAGTGTTCAAGTTTATGTTTTAGCTGTGGTTAACATATTATTAATCCTGTCATTTCTTCTGTTTAGCAGAATATAAGCCGTGCGAAAGAAATATTACTTTGTCGATTTGATTGCGTTGAAAATGAGATGGTTTTTCGGGTTTTTCCTTTGCTTAAAAGCTGTTAAATCAGAAAGGCGGGTAAGTGTGAGAAGAAACTTGCGTTTAGTTGAGTTACGGAAAGATTTTACGATTAAAGTTCCGTGCAGGCTTTTAGTATTAAAGAGGGATTTTCAGGAAAGCCAACATAAAGCTTCTTTGGCAAAGAACCCCACAATTTCCGGCAATTAGTGGTCGACTCGGAAAAATAAATTAAAATTAGATCGGGGATTCAGTCATACTAAGCAATACTCCATTCCACTCCAACCGCAGACAGACAGACGCACAGAACAGAACAGATATACGATTGTAATGCTTAATTCCCAGCTAAAACTGAGACATTAACCGTTGCGTTTTACATCATGTCTATTTACGAATAACCTTCCATACAAAAGACCGAAACCTTTCTTCCTTCTTTGTGTTTTGGTTTCATCAAACCAACCGATAAAACAAAAGTAACTCTGCGAAGTCCAACATTTTAAATAACTAAACTTAAGTCAAAGGTCATTTAGAACAAATACTACTCTTGTGAGCTTGCTATGAAACTCGATTTTAGATGACAAGCTCAAACTTACGAAGTCCTCGGCTTTTAACTGCGGGAAACTAAAAAGGCGCGCAAAGGATGCCGGACTCCTGACCCCATTCCATATAAAACGTTTTCTGATTGACTGCAATCAATTAATCAGAACTTTATTAGTAAAGTAATGAAAAGGTTGGGAGTAGGTTGAATTTAATCAAATTTATTTAATTAATAAAAAGAAGTAAGATTTCAGCATAAAGTGAGGACTGTACTTTCAATAACGAAGTGTCTTTTAGGACAGTTATTTAATGGATACTTAAATTTAGAAACACACAATAAGATAACGCATAACCAAATACTGTCAACTTTTGTAATTTGAACTATCTGTGCGTTATCTGAATACAGCCCAGACATTATCTCTTAACACACGGTAAATAAACCTGAAGTTGTTTGTTTAGCCATTGCAAGTAATGGTTTAGCTTGCATTTTGAGATAAAATTTGACATGGAGAATTCAATTTTTGTAGGTCAGGCAATATAGGTTATGTCTGATTACGAGTCAAAGAGGGGGTGAAGAATGACGTTTTCAATCTGTTTTTATTAACAGCCATATTAAACACGCCTCTACTGATAATGATACGTTTTCCATTTACTCACACCAACTGTCAATTGGTAACAGGCAAGCCTGATTGTTTTGTCAATTTACTGTTTTTGACAAGTATCGCACGCTGTAACAAAACATAGTTAATAGAGCGGAATGGTCATGAAACTTGGCCAGTTTCTTTGCTACAGGTTTTTGTTCTCTATCTCTTTTGTTCGTTCACAAAACACAAAAGGTATTGAAATGCATATGAGGAACTAGCCAGTAAAAATATTTGGGTCGCACATTGAACAAAGCAATGTGCACTGTCACGGTTCGTTCAATCTAAGACAAAGCAGCCTTGTACATTCCTTTTGAAATTTGTTGAGTTAGTCTTGTCAACTACGAACAAGGGTTGGCATGCCTATTGAGTAAATTTCCTAGCAAAGGCAGTGTTTATCTCTGTGTGTCGACAAACGCCCTATTTCTGGCTGTTCTGTTACAGTGGATATTAATTCGAATGGCTGCAGGAATGTAGGGCCGCAGGACCTTCAAGTTAACATCTGACACTCTTAAGGTTCTAATTTCCCAAGTTTCCCAAAACGAGAGCCAGCAACGCCAATAGTTTATGTACATGTATCAATATAACAAAGTATATAAAACGAAAGAAACTTGGATGGAATTATAACTACTGAAAATAGATACATTCTACATGTATTCTCTTGCCTCAACTCATAAGAAAAACAAAGCACACAGAAGCACTTAAAGGCGTTTTATATGATTTTCAGCCATTAAAAAGTATATGGCAGTTAAGAACAGAACAAGGCCATTTTGAACCTCAAAATGCCTAAAAGGTATGAACACTGAACCCGAGCAAAATTTTACTGGTTCGTAATAAAAATGGCAATCAGTTGAACTTTTATCGTCGTTTTAAACATTTTTTAATAAATAGTCATGTTGGTTTCCCTGAAAGGGATGCCAACATGACGGGCCAAAACAAGAAAGTCTTTGGCGATGCATAATTTCTGCTCTTTGGTTTCTGTTTTTTGGGTTTGCTACAAATCACACTTAAGTATTACTATTAGTTTTCCGAGTATTTTCCACGGCATTAAACCTTCCAATGTGCATAAATTTATTGAATTTTGTGACCTCGCGCGGAACTCGCAAAATTAAGACAAACAACAATCAGTGGTTAAAAAATTCAAACCTCTAGAAATCTCAAACAAACGCCGGCCCTAACTTTCTGAGAATACTTATACAACAGAGTTTTAAAACCTATAACAACCAGAGCTTTGCAACATCAATATTTTAGATTTAAGATTTTATGCGACGTCACGTGAAAACCAAGAATATTGAATCATAGTGGCTATGAAATGAAAACTTCATCTGTCAACTAATAATTCCATAAGATGCCTGGATGATTATTTTTTTGCATTTTAAATGCTTTTTAGTCCGCATATGAAGAGTGTTGCATGTTGTGCCAGTTTCAAAATTATCGTTTTGAACAAAAATACAGGACATTAATTTTACCGCTCGGTGGGAGAGCTTGTGACGTCATTAGTTGTGCAGAGAAAACTTGCATGGCTTTCATTTGGGAATATGGATGAAAAGAAGGGGAAGATTTTTTTGGTAAGTATTGTGTGGCTGGTGCCTCCAATAATATCATCAGCAGAAAACTTCAAATAAATGAATAGACGCGACCTCCAAGTTTGTTTGCACGACTAATGACGTCACTCGCCCCAGTAAATGGACCAACTCGTATGATCCCTCCGGAATCGAAAATCTAAATCTTCGAAAAAATGTTCCAAATATACTCAAGTTTCTAAATTTATATAAAGAATGGACGTGAAAATTTAATTTCATAGGCACTTTAAACAATCAGAAACTTTGTTTCTTATTAAACAAAAGGCGTATTGACACTGCCGTTTGATATTTTTAAATATGATGTGTCTGCAGCTGATAAAGGCGGCGGCATTGCGCAATTGTAAAGCTATCATATTGTCTCACATTTGACAACAGTAACAGGTCATCTATGCTTGAGTGAACGTGAACAGCACACAACAAGACCTTCTTTCCCGTTTTTCATAAAATCTTTCACTAAGCACTCTTTAATAGCATGAAAAGGACTACCAAATTAAGCAGATGAGACGTTACCCCTAACTAAGCTCTGTCTTGGTGATATCGCTGCCATTCGCTGCAGTTGAATCAATAACTGTTCCCCGAGGCAATCGAACAACTACAAGCTCTTCTTGATGGCATTCTGTCAACAAGTCCAAAAGTTCGATTCTGAAAAACATCTGTTTTGCTGAATTTAGCCTGAACTAAACGGATACTAAAACGCAGCGAGATTTGGTTACGCAAAACGTTCCTTCACTAAACGGATTGAAACGCTTATAAATAAACATCCAGTTTCGTGACTGTGTTACGAAGGCACTATTCAAGGAAAGTGCAAATTAGTCAGCTTACAAGTTACCACCAGCTTCCGGATTCCGGACTGATAAGATAACAGACACGCAAATTTTCACGTCCCAGTGAGAACACCTATGTAATCACGACAGCAGAAAACACTTCTTAAAAGACCTAAAAAATTAAGTTTATAGAAATCAAATGTAACCGTTCGGTCGGCGATTACAGGAACTTTCTCTATATCAACCGTGTAATGACATATTACGTGGTCTTGAGACATTCGCGCTGACGATATTCAGCGATTTCAGAGCCTTGGTATTTCAAGCTGTTTATTATATTTATACACTAATTATATTTATAAATATATATCTGTGGGAGAGTGTGAAAACATTTACTCAACATTTATTCATGAGAGCAAACTGATATTAGGGAACAAGAACGGGTTTGCTCAAACTTAATTGTGTTTTAATCAAACATAAGCTTTGATGTACCCTGCGAGCAGGGTGGCTCTTGTTCATATCTACAGTATAAAATAAGAATTTCAAAAGATAATCCAGGCCCGTAGACAGGAATTTTGTTCGGGAAGGGGGGGTGCAAATTTCGTAAACTTGGACTCTTAAGCCAAATTATTTATTTTAGTCGTTTCGATTTACTGTAGCGCCAACTGTTACGATATTACGATAAACCTATTCGGGCTTCTTCATCGTCTTATTAAACCTCCAAATGCGAACCCCGCGGTTTCCCCTGCCACGGTACGGGCCTGTAATTATTTTGTTGTTTTTTTAAAAAAATGGGTGTAATGAAAACTTGAGTGCAACTTTACTTATGTGATGTACATCGTATTTTCTATCCTCGTTTGTATACATTCAAGCAATATTTTTTGACTCAAGAACCTCGATAAAAAAAACGTCAAGTTTGTGATACGGGCACCCCGAATTAATATCGTAAATTATAATAACGATGTCATTTTAATCAGACGAACGCGCAGACTGGCAATATACTAGAAAACAACATAGCAATCAAACCGTAAAAATATTCTTTTATGACAGCGAATGTGCTTTCCGATAGATGAGTTATTATAAAAGGGATGGCGCAAGCAGTTTATGGTCGTAGTTAGAGGGTCGGGCAATACAACTCTTTTTATTTTTAATCCCCTGCATGGTTTGCCGTCTGAGACAGTCCTAAGTACGAAGAGCTATAAAATGACCATTCATTTTGTTTTTCTCAGTGAAAATTGTGTTGTTCGTTCTGAGTTTTGAACCATGGCATGTTGACAAAAACCAATAAAATGGTCATTCATTTGGTTTACCTTGAAAAAGAAAATGATTGGTGTAATAGTTTTACGTTTTGAACCAGTTGACGAAAACTTCTTCTTTTTTGCGTTTTTAGAAGTAGAACTAATTGGTGTTAAATATTAATGTGAAGAATTCAGAAGTTGAGGATTTCAAAAGATTTAAGAAGTTTGGTGCCTGCAGCGGTAGCACAAGAGACTGCATAATAGGCATTAGATACCTTTCCCTTTACTATTCTAATTGCGAGAGGACTAAAAATGAAGGAGGCTCGCAGCGAAGGGGAACAATAATCTTAAGAGGAGGCCAATCTGACTGCTCTTGATCAAACAAAAATAAAACTCAGCCCTCTCGGGAACTTACCTCATAAGGGTTTGTGCTAGTTGCTCCCTTGGACTTCGTTCTGACATCCGTTACCATGTACGGGAAGCTGGATTCCATTCTGGTACCCCCGGGAGTCGGCAGCAAACGAGTTCCAACAGACCACACGGAGACCAGAGAGTTGACTGTAGGATGTGTAACAGGTGTCCCTTGTATAATAGTAGTTGTTTGCAGCACTTTAGTTGCGGTGTTTCGGCCGAGCAGAGACTGCTTTGTGTAAATTCCAGTGAAAATCGTGGTCGAAGAAGGTTTTTGCCCAGTCACAAGGCTTTGGGTCTTTTGGTAAAGCATTCCCGACTCGGGTTCAGAAAGGGTGTTTACTTTGTAGTTCGAGGAAGTCACAGTTGAACTGCTGATTAGGGCGTTAGCATACTTGCTGCCCAATGTCTTAAAAACTAGTGAACTTGATGTATCTTTTAAAGTTCCAGACGTAGTTAAAGTTCCTCCTCGCGTTGCAATATCAGAAACGATAGTCGTCTTGCTTTCTGTTTTAACGGTTACAAATGCAACCGTTTGTGATTCGCGAGTCTTGTTAGCCGAAACATCACTTTCATATGCAGAAACTGAAGCAACCAGTCCTGGTAAACTTGTTTTAGTTCTGTTTACATTTTGAGGAGGGAGAAAATGGGTGGGCTTTATAGGTGACGATGTGGTATATGAAGGCGCAGGCAGCTGAGCGCTCCTAATTTGGAAACTCTGTGAACTCTCGAGATTTGTTCTGGTTGCAGAAGGTGACGGAAATGTTTGAGGATTTCTAGCCTCAGTTATAGATGGTGATGGATGAACACTTGATCTCATACCTATTTCTGAAAATCCCGTTGAGTTCAGCCCAGACTCAGAACGAGTAGTAATTTCCGACATACCGCCAGACAATAGAGGAACATCCATGCTCCTAGTTAATGTTACACCCGAATATACCACTTTTGATGGTTCAATTGAAGAAAGGAATTCCTTTCCATCAGTCTTAGAGCGTACATTAAACAGTGAACTTTGTGAAGACCGCGAAGTGTTCATGATTTGCGCTGTTGTTTCAGTAGGTGCGTTTTTCTCCAAGGATGCGCTGCTTGAAAGTTTTACATTACTAGCTGCCGTGTCAGATATTCTTAGTTTCTCTAGGCTGGTTGCAGTGATAAAGGGCTTAGAGGAGCCCACGGGCTCGGAAATGACTAAAGATTGAGCTGTCTTTGTTCCAGATATATTTATTTTCGATTTTGTTTCAATGGAATTTTTGTTAACTGCAGCGGGAGACCCTCTCGATTTACTATTGTTCTCAATAGAGGTAATCGAGCTCGTAGACACCACTTCAGAAAACATAGCTACTTTTTTGATAGTTGCTATCTGGATGTTTGTAGCGGTTTGGTATTTCGAAAACATTTGTATAGACAGCGCGATATTCAGTGGCGGTGACTCATTGACCTGTGTGGTGGACCTAGTCGTTTGAACGGAATATTTTCCAGACAAGTTTGGTGTTGTCTTTTCTGAACTACTTGGCGAGTTCAATACTTCTTTGTACTTAACCGAGGTTTGTTCAAGCTTAACAGAAGACGCGATGTGTCCTCGGAGGGTTGTAGAAGCCTTATTTTCTGAGTTGTGGGAAGACAGAAAAGATGTATCGGTTGAAAGATAAATACCATTTTGCCGACTCACCAAAGGTGTGTTGCGTATTTCCGGTTGTTTTGATGACTTTGAGTGGCCTGCAATATCTGGTATTTCCCTTGATGAAAACACATGGCTTCTGGTCGCTGAACTCACAACCAAAATTCCAGTACCTGTTGACGTTGGTAATTTTTCCAGGCTCTGAGTTTTAGTTGCAAATAAGAAGTTCACTTGAGATAAAGTTTTCCCAAGTACTCTGTGAGAGGGAGTCGGTGAAAGTTGGCTGTCGACAATTTGTGAAGAGAACAAAAGCTCTTTACTAGATAAAATGTTGGACGTCAATAAAGCAGAGGTGTTCTCATCCATCGTCTTTTCCGTCGGTTCAATTACGGGTAAAGAATCGCTTGCAATAACTTCTGAAGCTACACTGATAAGACACCATGTTAATTGAAACCCAATTACGGTTAGAGAAACTCTATTTAGCACCTTCATGTCAAGAACACACGGTAATTTTCCGCCGTTGTATTCACCCTGCGAGACGGAAAGATGTTAAAGTGAGATTAAATATAATGCATAGAAACACGTTCAATACGGAAACTCGAACTTCGTCGAAACGCGTTTGTACTTACCAAATATCAAATCATTATCTTGTGGGGTTGGCGTGTTTCAATATTGTATAGAGACCATTCTCTTTCTGAAGTGAATTACACTCCAAATGGATTTGCACTGAAGAGTAACGCATAAATCCCTTCTTTGGCACTGCACAAGGTCGCCAATGACCAGCAATTATAAAATTCAATCAAACCGCGTTGAAGTTGCAACCGACATACACTTAAAACCTGAATCCTTATTCAGTTCCTTTCTAAACAAGTTCCTTTTGGTCTGGCCAGAATGGTCCTGAAAAAAAGTCGTTGCATCATTCCGAAATGTCATTTGGGGTCTCTTGTGCGATTTCACATCATCTTAATCTCCAGCGGTTTGTCACATCATTGAATTGAAAGCAGATCTGGTAAACCGTTTGTTATCTTTTCCACGTATCTATTATGTTCCATTGGGTAAAGGTTATGGGGGGGCAATTAACACAACAATACAAAACACTCAAAGATGCCGGAATTGCTGTGACCTCATCATAACCTATTTCGACTTGTTATTTTGTTGCGGTTCCGTTTTGAGAAATCATCGGAATTTGAAAACTTTGACATTTGGTTTTTGTGTTGTCTTTGAAGGAAACTGTCATTTGGGTGGTGCAGAAAGATTACAACTTTGTGACTGGCAAGACTTCAAGAATTTACAAAAGATTCTTTGTAGATTACACTCTCTTCAGAGCTTGACTGAAAGAAATGCAAAATTGCAAACAAACGACATAATATCATTGACAATCATTTAATGAAAGAGAAAGACAAAATAACCAAAGAAACCTTTCTGTTGAGGGCAAAGAAATTTTCAGCATGCTCCCAGACTTTTGTGTTTTAAGGAAAAAATAAACGCAAACAATCATTCTATTTATTACCTACACGAGGCCTTGCAGTTGCACGCGCTTGATACGCCTAACTATATCGATAAAAGATTCTTAAGATGTTCAGAGCTTCCGCAAATTTGAATTGTACAGAAGACAACAATTCGTTTCTCAAAGTAAATGTAAAAAAGTAAATTAAAAAAATAAAAACAGCAACTGAATATCAGTGGGATTCCTAAAATGTGTGCAATCAGTCTTTAATTGGTTT
>JAOBYF010000574.1:0-13725 GCA_025403605.1 Parazoanthus darwini
TGGGTTTAATGGAGCAGAAACCAATTGTAGAATTGCACACATTTTAGGTATCCTACTGATGGTCAGTTACTGATTTGCCTTTTATTTCAGCGACATAGTAGTTGTCCGAGTGTGGATTTTCAATTTACACTTGTAATTACATTTTCATCTATTGTCTGAGAGGCCTAAAACTATTAATAGTAAGACTTATGATTTACAAGTGTAAAATTTCATTTGTATTGGGCCCAGTCAGTTAACGAGTTTAACCAGAACATATAGGAACTCGAGGTGCTTACAAGTAGTGTGACAGCGATGGAAGTCACCAATGCCAACATGATGGGTCAGAAGCGGATTTAAGGGGGAGTCGGTTAGCCTCCCCGTTGACAATTGATCTGCTTTACTGTGATAGATCAATCTCGAGAGACTTCTCGCATCGAAGAAGAATATTAGTCAGTGGAGAGGCTAGAGACAGACCCTGCTCTACCTTTTCGTTGACAATTTTGCAAACATTTCATAGAAAAAAATTAAAATAAATTTTTTGGAGCACAAACAGCCATTTCCGATTCCTTTCCGATTTCCGAACCCTTTGGGTTCCGGCACCGTGGGTCTGTTGTTTAATTAACCATCTCTCTCTCGATTGTTATTTTACCACCCTTTAACTCTATAAGTGGGGAGGGGTTTCATCAACCCCACCCTCTTTAGTTGAACTTATTAATTATCGATAGGCTTTAAACTCTGCATTCATTTAGAAAACTTGGCCATAATTGTTCATCGATTATTTCTTCAACTTTAATTGATAAAAAGTTTGCATAACTAAACAACTTATGCCGTGACCTTGGGTCGTTTTCGGTACAAAAAAAAATTAAAAAATAAATCCCCCTCGTGAACACGTAATATCTCTTAACTTCCCACTAATATTTAGGTATTGTACCAATTGAAACAATTTTTACCAGCTTTAATTTGAGAATGTAGTTAATATCGATTTTAAAGAGCTATCGCCGACTTATGTAGGTTTCATTTGACTAAGAAGTTTAAAAGTAAAGAAACCGACTATAATCTACTTTATGTTTCAAGCATTTTAGAAAGATAGGCAATATATATCAAAAGCGCAAGATAAGAAAACCAAACCTATGAAAATATATTTATTTTTGCTGCCACCCCTTCTCTCTCAGGAGGGGAGGGATGGTTGCAAACCCCCATTCCAACCCCCAACTTTTCCCACGGCAAAACTATTTTTAGATTTTTTCATAAATACATGGGTAGCAGAGATAAAGTAAAATTTACAGAATGCAAAATGTATAAAAATGTATGAACGGCACGAAGAAAAATCCTAAGGGGGTGGGGTTTGCAACAACCGGCTTTTCCTGAGAGAGGGCGTTATGTAATAAAACAAAAACGGTAACATTATCTAATACCTTCAAACCAAAACCTAACTATCTAGAAATAAAGAACTACTTTGTTTAGCAGAAATGTTGCTTTGTTTATTTCGTTTAAGCAAATGGCAAGTGTGACCTGGCCCAAAGCAGCACACAGTTAGTAGTAGTAGTCTCCTTGAATGAATCGATGATTTTTTCAGATTTTGCTTTCTCAGGCGCGTAGCCAGCATTTTTTGCGGAGGGGCATTTCAAATTTGGATGGACCTTGTGTCAGCAGTCCTTCAAAAATGTATGAGCGGAATGTCCCCCCCCCCTCCCCCCAGTGGTCGTCAATGCCCTGGTGTTATTAGAAGAAATCAGGCTGGTAAAAAAGAGCGAGTGGCCAGGCAAGGTATTCCTCTACCAACAAAATAAAACGTTTCCAGTGCTACTCCTAAAATGTGAGTAAATATTTTCCAGTTTACCTGCAGATGTCTGGTTAAAAGAGTAACAACAGCTTGCAAACTACAGTCAAGATTACTTACACATTTTGTTCTTTTGACTTCTCCTCACTTTTACGCTGTTCCAGTTCATGTTTATATCTTCTCTGTAGGGATAAGTTTGTTTATGAAATCCTTGGCGTTTGAACTAAGAGCCTTGCAGTATGCATTAGGAAACAGCCCATTTGGTCTAATGGGCGGGGAGGGGGGTCATCATTTTGCGTCACGTACTTACATTAAGTAGCCGCTAAATATTATTGATCGGGAATAACTGTTCATACCCGGCAATGCCGCAACTCACTGCTGATTGGCTAATAGTTTAGCGGTAAACATATTTAGGTCAGCCAGCGAAATAATTTAGATGTCAATCGAGCTAACCCAGTGTCAAAACCGATTTAAGTTGCGAGCCGCTTGCTATTGTCATTATTGCAGTTAAAAGTTCTATTGTTTGCGAAGTTAGTGGATGAATGATTGTAATTGTATGTGAGGGGTGGTGAAGAAATGCTTGCTTGCATTCTTGTGCAATCGTACCTTGCAATTTTTTTAGCTCGCCTTTGCCTCTCTTTTTACAACAATTTGCTCTACTTTTTTTCGGTTTAGCAGTCATGCAGAAAACCCAGCCTTATTGCTGACTTCTTGTTTTAGACCGCTCGATATCTTTGGACCTACCCAGGAATAACATTATTTGATAGGACAAGAAATATGCACAACTATAAAAACGCCTTTAACTGAGATTGAAAAATTTACTTAGGTGACGATCAGGGAAAGATATTTCAGTTCCGACCGTGTTCCGGGCGAAAGCCAGTAATCTAGGTCAAAACTCTACCAATACCGGCCAACTTATCACTATACAAAATTAGTTTGAATCTTACCCATATTCTTCTGGCGGTGAATGTAAATCGTCAAACAAAGGCGTGAAAAAGTTTACAACCGCTTCGGATTCAGACACACGAGGTGAAAGGCTCAACACCATCTGAAATAATGGTAGTACGTTGAGATTTAATTGACGGAATAAAAGTCAACTGAAAGCAAGCCTTATTAAACGTATAGACTAAGACATAAACAGTCCATAAGTTGAAGAGAACGAAAGAAGTATAAGAAGAGCACGAGAGAATCAGAGTGTCTGTAGACTGTGATATAAACACTCCAGAAGTTGTAGAGAGCAAGAGAAGTAGACTAGATTTCTCTCTGCTTCTCGGCTGATCGACTTCTTCTTGTACTCAAGCTGCAGTCGCCGCTTTATAAGACTTTTATACAATAGGGATTTAAACGAGTATCTTTAAACATCTTTCGATATAAACACTACTCTTGTAATCCATTAGCCAATCTTATAGCAATTTTTTTTTTAATGTGTTTTAGGTGTATGTTGACTTTACTCACCTTGAGAAATTCTTCAACTAAAGTCCACTTTTTTAAAGCATGTTTCCTTCTCGTTTTGGCAAATTTGCCACTTAAGAATGATTCCCCTAATAGAGATAAAATTATTAATGACTCATTCAACTTTGTCATATTACATTTTCAAACATCAAAACATTTTAATTTGTTATTTATATATAACAACCGTTAATCTAATTGTGAGAAGAAGACGAAAAAGACTGCAAATATTCCAATGCGCTCACATATGCAATTTTTGAGAAAAACATTCAATATAAAAAAAACTAGGAACAGTGTGGCTAGATTATTATAATCAGCAGTAAAATATTGTATAAAAGGTATGTTTTGAGATTTAACTTAAAATGTGGCGGTAACTCTGGTAGACTGTGGTATGCAATTTCAGAATGTTAAACAAATTGTGAAGGTCCTTAATTTGGTAGATCTGGAAATTCTATTTATCTTGCATGAGTTGAGAAACTGTTTTGTTTAAGCACAAAGATCTTGTGTTGGTCTTACGGTTCGGTAAGACTTGATAAATGAAGTGGAACCATATCTTTAAGATATTTATAGACATTAACTGGATGCGCTGTCCTAAATAAGTGGAGTTGTAAAGAACATGATCAATGCGCTCAGATTACTTGGTGCCATGCAGTGATAAGTCTAGCAGCTGAGGCATGGATAAAACTGCGTTTAGGTGTTCAAGGTGTTCAGGCTGCAGGTACCTCGTTCTACTGCATTTTGGAACGACTTTCAGTTTGCCTACGACTCTTAAACACAACCTGTTTACGCCACTTTATGGACACAAATTGCGTTGTGTAAATCAAATAACGACTTGCCTACGACCATTGCGTCCGACTTAAAAAGTTGTGGCGTTTCGAATAATGTTTTAAAAACGGACGTCAGTCTTTTGAAAACTATACCATGCTTAGCGGTCGCAATTTTGCTTTATGCAAGAAACGTGTACGTTTTTATGGTGCTGGGAGCTAAAAGTTGCGCGCATCTAAATAACCACGAAAACATTTTGAAACTAGGGGGGAAGAGGGGCATACTAGCGACTCAAAGTGGGGGTGGGGGGGCAAAACACTTTTTCTCAGTAACTCTTTATAATTTTCAAAAACGTTGGGGGAGGGGGCAATTGCGGCTGTCAAGATGGACTCCAAGATCGCAAACCTTTTGATTGATAATCAAATTTTAAAATTGTATCCAAAATAGTTCAGGACGTGTACTAAATTCGTAAGAAATCGTGGTGAAAGGTGCAAAACATAAACAGACACTGAATTTCGCTGAGGCAAGAAGAAAACACTGACCTTGTAAAACGGCACCATTTCTTGTCCTCCCCTGACTTTCAATTCCGAGATCCGAGAGGAACTCTTTAACCAATAGCAACTTGTCCTGCAGAATATTGTGCACATTAAACGACAAAACAATTCGAAAAATAAGTTTGACCAGTTCTATCCGAGCAAGTTTTATGTTCGTCTGTGGAGTTCAACTAGTTATGTGGAGATCTACTACATAACAAAAAAGGTTGTTTTAATCTAGTTCATTTAAAATTGACGTTAGTTATTTCGAGCTATGTTTGTGTTTTTTGATTTAACGACTTTGGCACATGCCTTTGACAATCTACTAAGGGGCCCAAAAGCGCAATAAATTTTAGCATTTTGAGGCAACGTAATTTAAGCGAATTAAAAAGTTTTAAGGAAAGTTGGCTAAGGATGGTACTGGTTGCAATTTAAAGCAATTTTAGGCAAATGAAGGCGTTCAAGAAAACCTGTCAAATAACTTGTTACAATAGGCCAATTTCGTAATCGTAGTTTCCGCTGGTTACAATGACTACAGACTCTTTTTACTCAGCCTTAGCCTCGGCTTGGTGTTGAAGATACATAAATAACAATAAAATAACTAACATCAAGACGAGGCTAACGCTGAGTAAATGAGTCTGTAGTCACTGTAATCAGCGGCAACTACAAATACGAAACTGGTCTATAGGCTCGGTGTCCACCCGCTGCACGAGGATGAGCCCGCGTTCTCGCCCCCAGAAAGAACGCGGGCTCATCCCCGAACAGCGGCTTGATATCGATCTCGAGCCTAGCAAGTAGAAGCAAGTCAATAAGACTTGGGCGAGTTGGACCTACAGGTTTGCAAGGCATGTAGGGAACTATAAAGCTCGCATGCGCATGGTCCCAAATATTGCATAGCTTGTCGCTTGCCTCAATTCAAAGCTTATTTCGATGACGACATGATAAGCTACTTATAGCAACGTCTTGTCAAAATTTAACTCACGACTCAACTTTTTGAGTTAGGGTTAGGAAATATTTTAAGCAAAAAAGAATGCATTTTAATTCTTACCACCGTTTTCAATTTTACGCGACCATTGGGTGTTTTTCATTGGAAGGAAATTGTACTTCGGCTGCCGTCAATCATACCTTCCATATATGGAAAAATAGAAAATGTTGAAGCGAGTTTTGTTTTGAAGATAGTTGCAATCTTTGCGCTGGCGGGTGGTTTATTTGTTTACTGAAGGTTTCATAGTTCAAGGTATCGCAACGATGCTTCATGTTGGTAGTACATTTGTGAAAAAAGACATAAAATTAATGTAAAGCTTGCATTAACTCCGAAATAACAAAGCCCGCCTCAACATTTCCATATATGATTTTGATTGACGACACTCACGGCAGCCAAAACCTAAATCTCGCCTGATGAAAAACCCCCGTGGTCGCATAAAATTGAAGCTCAAGTCACAGCAATTTTTGACCTCATTCTACGTAACATTTCATATTCTGGCTAGTTTAGTTTTCACCCTTTTGAGGAATTAGGCAAAGGGGTATTCCTTTGCTAAAAATGCCAAAAATGGCCAATTTATCTGCAACAATGTCACCCTATGTGACGTAGCTTGTCGCATAGCATGACATGTGTTTGCCGTTACCTAGCAACGGTTGATCGAGTTAAGGGATCATTTTGTCGTGTTCGATTTCGGAAATTCTGGGCAACAAGGTTTATAGCTTTGTTAGTTTAAATCACAGAAATTTTGTGACTTAAGCATTGTAATCTACTGGTCATTTTGCGTTCGATATATCAGTCAAATATAATTTTACTTGAAAGAAGAGTCGGGTCCTGTTTTCGATGGTTTGGAAACTTGCTCCAAAGTCGCATATGCGACTTCTCTCGTTGCAAACCCGAAACTAGTAACATATCCAGCCATTTATGGCTTTTTTTGCCAAAACTTCAAGACAATTAATATGATTTTCTGACGTCATAAAAATGAAAAATCGCAGCCACAAGTAGAAAGATGGTGTATTTGTGACGTCATCAATAAATTAACTAAGATATACCGTGGACTAGTTAATTAGACTGTGAGTCTGCATGTTGCTTTGCATGTCTTGTAGTGAGAAAAAGTGAGAAAGAGAGAGAGGGAGAGAGAGAGAGAGAGAGAGACGGAGAGAGAGAGAGAGAGAGAGAGAGAGAGAGAGAGAGAGAAAGAGAGGGAGAGAGAGAGAGAAAGAGCGAGAGAGAGAGGGAGGGGAGCAGATCAGCGTTTCCGCGGTACGTTTGGGATTAGAAGTCTGAACCTTAAAGCTTTGCATTATCTATTACTTTAAATTACTGATTTCGAACAAATGTCATTGTCGCTTTATTTTGTACAAACAACTTAATGCTTATTTTCAAAACTGTCATTGCAAGTTATTTGTTAATCCGTTGGGTAAGATTATTGTGAACGGTCTTTACATCTAACAGTGAAAACTGAAACATGAGCTGAGTAATACACAAGAATGCTGCCATTTTGGGGTGAGGAAGCCGAGTGCTATATATACTGTATGAAGCATACATTATAATTTTTTCCATTTTTATTTATAACATTTAGCCATTTAACAATTACAACAATAATGTATACAATCAAATAGATGGAATGTTACTGATAACCTGGTTACAAGAGAAGCTGTTCAAAGATATCTTATACAGAACAGTATGGGAAGAGTTGACCAGTAATCATTTACAGTTATAATGATAATTTGATAGTTTATTTGTGATAGCTGGTAGTAAAACTTATGGGATGTTTCATATACATTGTATACAATCAAATAGATGGAATGTTACTGATAACCTGGTTACAAGAGAAGCTGTTCAAAGATATCATACAGATCAGTATGCGAAGAGCTGACCAGTAAGCATTTACAATTATAATGATAATTTGATAGTTTATTTGTGATAGCTGGTAGTAAAACTGATGGAATTTTTCATATACGTTGTATACAATCAAATAGACGGAATGTTTCTGGTATCCTAAAAGAAGAAGCTGTTTAGAGAAATCTTACAAATCGGTATGCGAAGAGTTAACCAGTAATTATTTACAGTTATAATCATATTAAATTTGATAGTTTATTGATTATCCTGTAGTTGACATTCTTCATGACTAGTAGCAAAACTGATCAATTATTTCATATCCACTGTTACAACGTCTTGATGTCAATCTCTGAAAGGCCGACAGGTAAAGTTGCAGCCGAGATTGTCATCGATTCCAAAGACGGCAGCTTTGAAGGATTAAGCGCCACAGGAGTACCACACATCACTGGATGTAGCACCACAGGTACACCACACGACACTGGGTGATTGCCGAAAGCAGTATTTCTCGCTTGAGATGTCCTTCTCTCATGGCGTCCAGCTCGTTCACGCAGCTTTTGTAACCTGCACATCTTTGAGAAAGCTTGACGAAACTGGGCAATCCGCCAAGCGTAAAGAAAAGGATTGACTCCGGAAGAAAAATAAATCATTGTTAGGACAACATCGCGTAATACATGAAACCACTCGCTTCGGATGTGAAACTGCACCATTACAATGTCCACGACAAGAAACGGACTCCAAAGAGCCAAAAACACACCAAGAATAATAAGTATTGTCTTATTTGTTTCCTTTTCTCTTCGAACAGCGTTCTTCATCGCATACGTTGAAAAGGATTGATTCTTACGTTCATTAGGAGTTTTGAAGCGAGCTGTGTGAGCGCGAATGGCTTTAAATATTTTATAATAAATTATCATAATTGCAATGCTGGGTAACAGACAGCCAATGGAATAAAGATAAATTTGATACGAAGGTGCTCTCCAGAAAAGTGTAAGTAAAACAAAATGCAATGCAAAAATCCATATGAATGCAATCGAATACAAAACACGCTTTCTCGTAAGCACAGTGTGATAATTTAAAGGCATTTTAACTGCATAGTAACGACAAACTGACAAAGCAGCTACGTTTGAAACAGAGGAAGCAGTGGCAAGGATGGCAAATTGGTAATGAATAAAAAACAAAACATTAGTCTTTTCTCTTGCCCAGTGTGTGGCTATAAGAAGAGGCTCGACAATAACCCCCATGATGAGGTCCGAGACTGCCAAATTGACAATGAAGTAATTCTGTAAAGACCGCAGCTCTCCCACGGGATCCAAGAGAAACAGAATGCAGATAACGCCATTGCCGGCAACAGTGATGGCGGAAATGATGAAGTACATGACAAGGGAGGCGTTGCTTGTTTCGAACCAGTAGCCATTGTAAAACATCGTTACGTTGTCTTGATAGACGTTCATTGTGCAGAACTATACAAGCCAAAGAAGCATACAAAGAGTTAGATTTAAGCTTGGTACACGTGCTTTTTCTTGTTAATAACATATCACAATAAACTTTAAGGAAAAAGTATCATCACCATATTCACAATCATCAACATCATCACCATCACCATTATCACCACCATCCATATCATCATCATCATTACTGCATCATTATTACCATCATCATCATCATCATTATCGCCACTATTATCATCACCATCCACATCATCATCATCGTCATCATTATCATCATCACCATCATTATCATCATCATCATCATCATCATCATCACCATCACCATTATCATCTTCATTAATACATGCATAATCATCATCAAAATCATCCTTTTCACATCATCATCATCACTGTGCTCATCATCCGAGAAAGTCCGTATTTAAAAAACATAAGGGGGCATTTTATGTGGCCATATTTGGCAAGTTTTCAGTAAAGAAATTCGCATTACGAATACACTGCGAAGGAACAGTGTTTCTTAAAAACCCACCGGTGCTACATCTTGGTATTTTACGCATTTTCTTAAGCAGTTTACCAAAGTCTGTAATGATGACGCAGGCTTTTTCAAATCAGACTTTTTTTCGGCTGAAAACGATAAAACAAAACAAAATATGTTTAAAACTAAAGATACTAAAATAGGTTTTTTGTGCAACAACGATTCGTTTTTTCTACTAATTAAAACAATGAACATTTGTCACACACAACTGAAAAACCTCGGAAACTTATTATAGTACTCTGAAATACGATTCTTTCAGTGAAAACTTTAGTCAGCAGTAGGTTCTAGCTGCGTTGTGTTGAGAAAATACCGGTACAAGTGACATTTTAAAAATGGAAAAGTGTTTTTGTGTTATTGGAGTTAAGTTTTGCGGAAATATTTTCTGCGGGAAATCCACGAAAATTGAAAAAAAAAATTCCCGCGAAATTTTTTTTTCTTGCACGGTTTAACTCACGTCGGATCATTCGTGTTTGTCTTGCATGCTGCTTCGATGGGGACTTTTACGTCTTTTCGAAGGAAGTCCGATCCTGTTTTGGAATACCAACAATCGTAATTGGGTATTTCGCGTATGAATAGCTCAAAATCAGCGAACCCAAAACTACGTTACAGATGCGTTTAATGTAGCCAAACCAACTGCAGAAGTGAACACACTTTAGCATTAGCTGTGTTTTTTTAATATTTGTGTTTTGAAAAACGATTGTTGTTTTGTGTACACTGACTCAAATTGGCTCGTACCTTTCGTTCATGCACATATCGCAGTTCATGCATGAGGTCCTTCAATTTCCGTTTGCGAATCATAGTTAAGAAAAATTTGTTCGTTTGTCACGGTTGTCTAAGAAAAGAATGTACCGTTTACTTCAGCTAAGGTTTGTGTATAAAGAAATAGTTTCAGTTTCGCTAATAAAAACAAAACAAGAGTTTCAAGCTGTTTTTTCATGTCAATGGTTAGGAAAACGACATGCGTCAGTTTACAAGTTAGAAAGAATGGAACTTTTCTTCAAGTAAACCGGCTTTCTGAGTTCATGTTTAATATGGGAACTTTGGATAAGTGTTAGCTACATCGGGGTTTTAGTTATAATGGTAGTTAACATTTCAGGAACTTACCTTAATTACTTAATCTATCTTGGAGGAAATCAAGCCACCAAACGCTGTATTGTAGATAACTCAGTGATAAAAGATGTTCTGCTCGGCAGAAAAGGCAAATTCAATATAAAAACTCAAAACAATCACTCAGGATATTTCACTGACAAAATAATTGACTGCCTTGGGTAATATCTATCGAGAACATCTACAGATCATTAAATGTGTTTAACTAATTGTTGATTCTCTTAAGTGTCATATTTGATGTTGGTCACACTGCAAAATCTATTGGTACACCAAAATAGCAGGTGGCTAGAATCATATGCTAAAACATACAAACATACCTAAAATAAAGTAACCATCTACACAAAAATTTGGCTCTTATTTCTCTATTCAAAGTTTAACAACACAGAAAATATCATGATTGTGTCTTAAGATGTGTTACTGAACCGGTCTTGCATGAGATGAGTAGCATATAAAAATTAAAAGACTGTATGCTCCGTGGAAATGTCAGTGAGGTGACATTCAAATGTAAATAGTGAGTCATTCTTGATTACAGTGGAACCAGCTGTTTATATATGAGAATTTTTCTCGGGCGAATCGAGGATTTAAATACATTGAGACTGAATTATAATATATAGTTATTTGCAGTTGGAAATTTTCTGAAGAATTTATCTAAAAAAACATTTTGACGCCAAATCCGAAGTGTTGAATCAGCTCAACTTATCTTAAACAAATTGTTACTGTTATAAAAACCAGTTGCAAAGAACTTATGGAAGATAAGTTACTGAACTTAAAACGACCTGAGCTGTTTGCAATTTTATGGAAACACTGCTTCGGATCTGAGTAAACTAATATTTAATTTGTTGCGGCAACTTTTAAGGTTTCGAATGAAACCTACATTGTTTGCAAATACACGAGTAATTATTGAAGCTCGTCTTTATTAGAGCTGATTACTTTCTACTAACTTTCATTTTCTAAACCATTTTGCACAGCACTTTTTTCTGAAAAAGCGGGTAAAACAAGAAAACTGATCCAGCTATATGATTGGTCGAAAAAGTGTGCCATCTTATAAACTGTCTGAATCAAACGAGCATGAGACCTGGATGGGAGTCTTAATTACAGAGTCGTTCGATCTAAGGACAGTAAAAAAATGAACCCTTTTTGGCCTGACGAGCTCCTGTTAATTATTGGTATCTTTGTCTACTATTGATCAATCGTGGCTATAACCGGCTTTGGAAATAATTTCAAAAGTAATTATGTCAAATCTTGATCTTGATCTTGGGAAGGGACATGTATTGACTGAACGTCCATTTATGGAGGGGTTTGAAGTATTTTTCCTTGTCACAAGCTTTTGTATTTTGTTATTCACTTAACCGTTTTTATTCTTTTATTCTTTCAGTAAGATGTGAAGAGCGGAAGTTTAGGAGTAGGAAAGAGGAAAGGTTGGATAAAGAAATGGACCGTACTGATTAAACGACCCATTGCATGAAACAGTTTAACTGCCATTTGTCAAGACAATTTGTTTTTGCTCATTTGTGCAATTAAAATGATAAGGAATGCTTCATTTTAGGTAGGGAAATGAAAACTGTTTCAATTCACTAGCTTTTAGTATTAAGAAAACAAAATCATGTGATCGTGCTGGTAAATACAAAGCGAGAACGCTCAAAGCCTGTTGCCTGTTATATTGAAACTTAATTAGGTCGAATTTTAATAACTAAAGCCTGCAATTTTCGTCTAGAACGAATAGTAAAGGTTTGATTAGTTTATCAGCTAAGAGAAAACATTTGTACAAAACAAATGCTTTAGACTTTTTCATCTAGCGGCTTTAGAGGCAGTTTTACATTTTCAATAAAATTCAACTGAATTACGTTAGAATGTGAAGTGTGCGAAGTTTCAAATATTCAAATAGACTTATTATATGTTTGCAATATATAGACTTATCAGAGCAAAAGGAATCAGTTTCTTTTAACGAGCTCGAATGGGCCATTTTTAAAAGAATTCTGTATTGAATCTATAAACTTATAAAAAATCGGGAAAACACGAAGGTGTGCAGCGAGGCAAGTACGACAGAACTAGATGTCTTTTCGGCATTAATTTTGGAAGCACATGCAAACATTTTCTATTTCATCTTATAATGAAGGTTTCTTTAAAGAAAAAGCTGTTTAAAACTTTAATTGATCAGAACTGTCTTTGGTTCAGTGTTAAACAAGCTGCACTCGGATCAGTTTAAAAAACAAGTTTTAATCATTTTTTTGAAAGTCAACTGACAATAATCGATGTATATACATCTCTTTTTTATTGATATAGCTGCAATTGCCAAAAATTGAAATTGATTGTTTCAGTGCATGTGGTTACAACGAATTCAATCTCACAATAATGTTTGAGTTTTTAAAAGACTTTATAGATCAGTTTCATGTACGCCCCAGTGACCATGAACAATTAAAAACTTGAAGTCGAGGTCAGAAAGGCCAAAATACAGCAAATGTATCAGAACTTTTTTGAGGCCACTGGGGCATATTATATTATAAAAGCAGTTGGGCATATATTCAGGCATGATCTAACAAGGTCAGTAGTTAATTTCCAAGTTTTTCAGTTATTTCACAAAAATGGCTTCAAATTTATCCTACCCGAGTCCGAAATAATATACCGTAGAATTCTGATAATAAGCCCCATGGTGTATAAGCCCCGGGGCGTTTATAGAAACCAACTTTTGAAACGGAAAACTCCTTCCATGTATAAGCCTCCCCGAAAATAAGCCCCCGGGGGCTATATGTTTGGGCTGTGGTAAAATTGTAATTGCAGTATCGGTGGTATTGACAGTTGCAAGTACATTATTAAAAATAAAAAAAGTAAAAAAATTAGCTACATAGTCGTAAAGGAACAACCTCAGTTCTGATTCCCCAAACGATAAATAACCACCCGACCCTTAATTGCTATCAACTGCTTTCTAATATATTTGAATTAAAATAGAACAGATGCAGAAAACGAAATTTACGATAACGTTTAATGTGATCGTTTGATCACTGAAACACTACATCAATCCAATCTCAACAGATTCTTGTTCCGATTACACACATCTCGCCAACCACAACCAGTCCATGTCATTTTCAGGGCTTTACCTGAAACGAGAAAAAAAACAGGACAAATGAACTTAGGTTCCAAAAGGTTGCTCAAGTTTTTTTTTTTTTACATGTCCAAATTACTACAACTAGCATTTTATGAGTAGGACTTCCCATAACCGTCAAGGTTTATGGAGAGGAGACATACAGTATTACCGATGAAATTGATCTTTAAACCGATCTGTTTAAAAGTTTCAAATACGAGTACGTATACCCAAT
>JAOBYF010000685.1:0-13719 GCA_025403605.1 Parazoanthus darwini
CACGTGATGCAAAGGGCCTATTATGGGGAGCACTCCCTCTCCCATCCACTCCCCCAGGGGGTTTACATTTTTTAGTGAGCACAATCTAGCATGTTAGAAAACATCCTCAGACGGTCTCATGCAGTAGTTAGAAAACGCCATGTGAACCAGTGGTAGGTTGTAAGGACAGTTCTTAAGGTTAAGGTTAGGCAATATCTCATGCTTTCCATTCGCTATCAATTAAATTAAACAGTGCGGATCATTTGTACATTATATGCCCAACTTTATTTTTCCCCCTAAAGGAATGGGCAGTCTCAGTGCGATGGAGAGTACATTTAAGATTTCTCAGAGATATTTTAGGTGAGTTTTGTTTACTTTTCTTTTGCTGCTTTTTTTCCAAAAAATGAGAGTGTCCAAATGTCTTAACCAAAGCTTTCAACTCATTTATTTTCTGTTTGTTTATCCATCCACCCATCCATCCGTCCGTCCGTCCGTTGTTCGTTCGTTCTTTCCTTCATTCTTTTTTTCGTCCATCTTTTTACTTATTTGAAAAAGGGAGCAGTTGCAAAAATTGCAAAACTGAACTGGACTGTTTTTCTGGGATGGGGAAGAGCAATTTCAATTCTTTTAAAGGGGTAAGCTATTTCGCAGCAAGGTCTGGATCCTTTCTAACCTTTGCCAAAATAGTTTGTTTTTATTTTTAAGACTTTGAAATTACCGCCTTTTACAGTAAAAGAATTGAAAAATTTTGAATGTAGATCACCACGAATTGGCACCTGTAGCATCCCTTCCAAGAGAGTTAAATAGCATCTGATTGCAGTTAAATTTTCTTTCATGTTTTCAAGTCTGTTGTCTTGAGTTTTGCGACATGAATCCTTCTCCGTTTAATTTCAGCAGAACTGTATCCTAGTTGTTCAAAGTGTTATCGTTAGTGATAATTAGGAAACGAATTTCAGTTCCCATAAATTAGACTAACTTTGACTCTGTTGTCACCCGCTTTTTTACAGTGAAGACGATAAAATCAAAGTGGCCCAAGGTGTTTCGGGCTCGGTGGTAGACAAAGGGTCCATTCACCAGTTTATTCCATATCTCATTGCTGGAATTCAGCACGGGTGTCAAGATATTGGAGCCAAAAGCCTAACGCAGTTAAGGTGAGAAAAAGATGAGTTAACCTTGAAACTCATAACAGGCCCGTAGCCAGGATTTTTGTCGGGGGGGTGCAAATTTCGTAAACTTGGACTCATCAACAGCCAAATTTATGGGACAAGCACACTTATGGCCGTTTTTTTAGTCGTTTCGGCCGTTTCAGTTTTTAGTTGTTTCGATTTACGTTAACACCAACTGTTACGATAAACATATTTGGACTTCTTCATCGTCTTCTCAAAACTCCAAATGCGGACCTTTTTGGGTCTGTGGGGGGTGCGTAGGCACCCCGCGCACCCCCCCTGCCTACGGGCCTGCATAACCACTGTTGTCGTTGTCTTGCGGCCAACGCAATCTGCAATCCGAAACTCCCTAAGCAACTCTGGTTTTCCCTCTGGCACTAAGCGTCACTAGATATAATTTCATTACGTACAGGCAATTTAACAGTTATGTCCTCGCATATTCCTACATGAGCAATCTTCCCTAGAATTGTCTACCTAAGTCTGTTGTTTCGGCCTCTAGCAACAAAAGAATGTACTGTGAGCCCCACGCTCCACTCTGCATCCTGGAAATCGGAGTATTAAACCATTTGAGGCGATTATAAACCCGCTGACCACACTCTGGTTATTACTGGAAGCTACAGTAACTTAATGGAACTTTGTTTTAGCGCAAGAGTGTCATTGAGGCTTAAACCAGTCAACAGCGTCGTAGATGTAAACGTCAACAAGATACCGCTGAAACCTAATACCGACTCAACTCTCAGTGTAACACCCCGCACTTTGACATACAGTCTAACAAGAACTGCTATCGATCCTCTTTCTTTCCTCGAACAGTCCCTGAATGGCAAACCATTCCGTTATCTATTCGTAATGCATTTCCTCTGAAATCTTTCTAATCCGAACTCCAAAACTTAAACTTGGCTGAATTCACCACCACTAGCCACTACTGTGACCAACTGCTGAATGCCAAACTGTGCATTTTTAATTCCCGTAAGGAGGTAGCGCGTAACACCATTTAAATTTGGATTTAGACCCTTTGAAGTTTTCTGCTGGTCATAGGTTTTTATAGGCCCTGCCATCAATCAATTCTTTACTTGAAACAGAGCAGGGGGTCGAGGCGGCAGGTCCACATTTTTATGAGTCAATAAAGAAAAGGGTCATGAAAAAGGGTCATAAGAAAAAGTCTTTGAAAGCCCTTGAAGTCATGACCTAAAATTCCTTGAACTCACTATCTAAGAAAAGTATGCTAAGCCTGAACTATATTAATTAATACTGTTCCTTTCTTGCAAGGCAAATGATGTACGCGGGGGAGGTGAAGTTTGAGAAGAGAACTACATCAGCGCAAATTGAAGGAGGAGTGCACGGACTCCACTCGTAAGTTCCTCATTTGATTCTCGGTATTGTCTGTAGAAAAATAGCAAAAAGAGTTCGGGAACATGTTATGAACACGTGAATAATCCGGTCAGACGTAGAAGGATATAAATGTATGGTATGTATACTTGGGTACCTACGGCCAGGAACAAGTAAGTGCAGAACCCATAATGGCACTGTCATCCGAAAACTTTGTTATGCTTGGAAAAATTTGAAAATGATGACATCGAAAATGTTTTGCAAGGTTATGGAATGTTTTCAAAAGTCTTCGGCAACGTTGGGAAATTTTTGAAAGTCTTTGGAAAATGTAGGAAAAACTGCGAAATTCTTATTAAATCATCGGAAGTCTGCGAGAAATCTTTGGAACACTTCGGAAAATCTTTGTGAGGTGTTCAAAAATGTTCGGAAAACCTTCGGAAATGATCGGAAAGTTTAATGAAAATGGTATTGCTTGTTGCTGTGCTATTAATAGGAATCGCCACTTAAGTTCTCGAAGAAGTTATGAAAAATACCACTTTTATTTTATGAAAGTGATAAAAAGCACTCGAAGTATTTCGCCAAATACTCGAGATATATTCCATTAATTCTTTGAGAATCGTGGTGTTTCCTGTACTAAGTAACAACTAGAAGTTATCAATGGTAAATGAAAATGCAGCCGAGCCTTGAAACGGAGAGTAGAACGTTACGTTTGTCATCCGGGTATGAAAAGTGCTGATTGCAATATTCACAATGAAATTATATTACTTTATTGCTGCTGATTTTCAATGACAAGGGTGCATGAAACGTTCTTATATTCCATCGTAATAACATGAACAGCACCTGACACAAACTAATAAACCTCAAAGTTTAAATCAACGAATTAAAATGCAGTGCAGTATTTATAAAGGTCAGTCAACGTTACCAAATGCGCATGCGCTGTATTCACTCACGAGCCCACGTGATATGACGTAATCTATCGTACCCATAACACAGGAGCCAATTCAGTAAACGTTTAAAGCCCAGGCCGAACGTAGATGCAAGTCTCTGCAAGTCTGTGCAAGTTTTGACCTTCAAACTTGCGTTTAACTTGTGCTTCGTTTGCCCACAGATGAAGAACTTGCACTGACTTGCATTCAAATCTGAGCTCGCTCAAAGTCGATGCAAGTCAACGCAAGTCCGTGCTAGTCCAGGAAGATGGTAGCCAAACGAAACGCAAGTTGTGAACGCAAGTTTAAAAACTTGCACTGACTTGCATCTACGTTTGACTAAGGCTAACACTTGTAATTTTTTAGTGTAGAGCTCTATTGTTCTGGGTCTCTGAAACAAAAGCTGCACTTGTAAAATGCAAGTGCAAAACTTTTATTGAGTTCGCCCCAGACTGCAGGCTCTACCTCGTATTCAGACTTGGCCTAAGGATAAATAGATGGACGCAAACAGGAGTTTGCTTCGCTCAGCAGCAATCATGTTTACGACTGGTCCTGTGGGTGAATACTGCAGCAATAGGACCTTTGCAACACGTGACTTTACTGGACCGCTAGCAGTCCAAGCGTGAGCGAGAAACACTATAAACTTATATTCTTGATTCAGCTCGAACATGTTAAACATAAGACAACTTTTTTTTTAATTTTTAAAATTGTGCTGCGCTGTGGAATAGCCTTCCGGCAGAACTCCGTGAACTCAAGTCGCTTGGTTTATTTAAGAAACACTTGAAAACATACCTTTATAAATTAGCGTTTTAAGTAGTTTTGTCAATGTAAGAGTGTAGTATTTCTGCATTAATTTAAATGTAAGATCGCATTGGTAGGAACTAGGATTTAATCTCTGTGTCAATGTAAAGCGCTTTTGATCATTCATATGTTAAAAGGCGCTATAACAAGTGAATAAATTATTATTTTTATCATTATCATCATTATTATTATTATTCTGCGTGCGGTCCAGTGCAGCGAGGCTAGTCACGTGTTGCAAAGGGTATACTATACACTGAAGCAATGTTACGGTGGTTGGGTGGGTGAGGAAATATATTGACACAACTAGTAGCGAATCATATCCAGTCACAACAAGCAACAGAGGAACTGCGATCAAACTGATCTTTATTGCATTTCAATGATCCATTTTAAAAAATCCAACCTAAGAAAAATAAATTAACTTTAAATATCATTTTTGAATTCATAATTCTGTTACAGTGACTATAGTGAAGTTTAACCCATAACACAAATATAAATAGACCTGGTTCCGTAACTGCTATGAAGAGTCCCTTTTCACCCGAAAAGCAGTATTAAACTTTATTTAACCAGGAAAATTTTCCATTTGTGGCTCTGTTTGACCTGACCAGCCGAGGCAGTTCTCAAATGGAGCGACACAAACATCGGAACTTGGTTCAGGCCAGATTGGGCGATTGGGTTCCCCGCTTCAGCCTGCACAAAGTGCTGGAATTATTAATTTGAAGGGAAAAACGCACTCATTCTCTATATAAAATCTGCCAGACTAAGTTGCCTCGGCCGGTCAAACTCGTGATGTGAAATGGAAAGCGACCCAGAGTTCCCTTTTTTCAAGAAATATTACAGAAAATAAGTCCTGCTAACTTTTAGCATCATGTATACATCTTTTCAAATGAAAGATATGTTATTTCATGAAAATAATATCGAATTCAAAACATTTCCCTAATATGTACACCTTTTATAATATATACCAATCGTAACCTCTCAGGACGCTAAATATTCATGTGCCAAGTCAATATCTATAGTTATTGACTGTTTTTGTTGTTAGTTGCAGCCCTTATCTTGAAACCGGCTGCAGAAGACATCCATTAAATATTTTAACCCGAACTGAACAAAATCAAAAAGTTGCAACTTGTGCAAAAGAAAAAAAAATGCCTGAAACATAAAGGAAGGTTCAACACGAATTCCGCAATTTTGAGTTTCAAATGACTAAGTACTTCTTAAAACTTGACATATAATTTAAAATCTTATTATTCTCTTTGAGGCCAAGAGACACGCTATAAATATCTCAAATAGATTTAAATATTATACAATAAATAATAGATTTAGAATTTCTAGACAATAATCTAGCTTTTCTACAATGTAATCATATTAGTAATCGTCATCTTCCCAAATGCAAAGCTGCCAGATGCTTCCAAAAGCAGGCTACAACTTTCTGCTGGGATTCACATTTCAGTTCATTTCAGTTCATTTCTTTCCTTACATTTTGCCAGTCAAAACACTCTATTTGAAAGTGGTTCATACATAATAAATATCCAAACCCGGTGTAGCAAAGTTTTACAGACAAAGAAGTGAACTTTGCAATACTTTTGGTCATCAGCAAAGACCCATTTATAACCAAGATGCTTTGCGAGTGAACTTGACTCCTTGGATCCCAATAAATTAAAGATGGATAGTTAAGTTCCTAGGGTGAACTTCGAACAATAAGGATAAAACTTCATGTTGGGTGAAGCAACAACACGGTAATATCAATAAGATCTAACCAATAACAAACATCCGCAAAGTACTGATTCTGGTTGCAAATAAGTTTTTAAAGTTCTTGATAGCACAGAATTATATAACTTTTTGTCAACTGGCTTTGCATTTTGAAAAATCCTGTTGTATGATTCAAGAACGCCTGTTCTTTGTACAGTTGGAAATTTCCCTACAACTGAGCAAAGCAAATAAATCGGACATTGGTGAGTGCCTCAGTATATGACGGGAGTTCTGCGTTCGTTTGAAGAAACTTGGAGCAAGAATATTCTATGATGGATAGCTGTTTCTTATATGCTTGGGTTTTCAGTGACTTTGAAAGTCAACTGAAACATTCTTGACTATTCGTTTTTTGGCTTTTCCACTCATAACTGAACGAAAGAAATTCTTGCTGAAGTAAATCCAATACATCCCGGCGGGATGAAACATTCCTTTTGTAACTTTTTTAACATCTTGATGAATTTGATTGTTGTAAATACGGACAGAATATAGTGAAAATGCTGGGCGCAAATACTGTCGTTAGCGGCTACAAAATCTAGCAATTTTTTCCGAGGAAGATCTAGTGACTAGTTAATTTGGCGATTTTCCGGAAGCTACTAATACTGACAGTACTTACCATCTCAGGTAAATGTTACTTTTTGCGAGTGCTAAACTTTGGGGATTTTCGCCAACTCTCTAAAATGGCTAACATTTGTAGCCACTAATAACTTAGTAACCTCAAGGTATACCAACAACGCCGTGAATACTGACAATTTACGACGAATTCACCACTTACAGAATTAGAAACAACAATAACAACGGTTTAGCTTCGTTTTCCAAGTATTTTTCTCCCGACCTCATGAAGATCCTGTTCTTAACTGGCCGAAGATGTCAAAACAGTAAAGAAAGCTAGTATTGGAGTTCAAAGACAAAATAAATCGGACAATATGGCTGTACCTATCTGGAACATATAAATTTCTTTTCCTAGCGGCTTATTCGTACACGTGTACCCGAACAAACTTGCGTTATTGCGGCGCCAGCGACGCAGTTACGACGGACGAGTGATGACGTCGATCGCGATTGGCGAAATCCACGTTTTCTTCTGTTAGTTGGTACGTTGAGACCCCATAAGGAATTCCGCCAGTCGGAACAACAATTTGCTGCTGTGTCTGTGGTTTCCTGGCATGAAACAACAAACAATTATTAATCTACAACAATAATCATCATCATCATCATCACCATCATCATATATTTTATGACCCTGACTGGAGTTTTCTTCGGTGCAAGAACCTCAAGACTGAAGTCATAGGGTTCCCAGAGAGAGATGCACAAATGATGTCACGATGCGGGCAATGGTGGCTCGTTATATCACCGAGAATTGTAAATTCTGGTATATAGGCCCCGTTTGCACTTGTACAAAAATCTGGGCGAGGCTTTCACAAAAGTTTTAGAAAATTTCGCAGATTGAAATTATTTGTTTGTAAGTCGTGTTTGCACTAGTAAAAACGAGTTCTGGTTTGTTTACTCAAATGTCAAATAATTTCACACTCGATCCTGTTACAAGTGCACGCGGACAAATTAACTCTCTGCTTCGAGGTACTCGTGTTCATGCGAAATCTTGCAAAATTTTCTTTGTATGTTTTTTATTTTGCACCATTTTATTCTGGCAAATCAGCAACTTCTTCTTGTCCTCGCGGCACTTAGGTTTCAGTTGATTCGAATCGAATTCATCATTGTGCTTTTTGGATCATTCAATTCGACGAAGAAAGTTTCAAGGTTTCAAGCTCTATTATTATGAGAATGATGTGCCGAAAGCTTTTTTCGCCGTCCGCTACGTATGAATCGCGAATTGCGGTTGGAGCAGAAATTTTCTTTCCATCTCGACCATTCACTGAATGGCGGGAAGCAGTGACTTCACGAATCATATTTTAAAAAACAAGTACAATAGCGTTATCATTTTACAACTGTTGACTGATTATTGACACCCCGCCACCGCAAAACAAAAGATTTTCACGCCTAGACAAAATTTGGAGGCCTCCAAAGCAGGACACCGGTCTCTTTGAAGATTCGCGGCGTCTCCGAAAATTTTGGGAACACTGGAAGGCACGTTTGCATCTGTTAAGTGCTCGCGATGACAGATATTTTTGCAATCTAAACAAACTTTCGCGTAGTGCAAACGGGGCCTAAGTCAATATTTTAGAAATAAATGACATGCGCTTGGTGGTGTACAAGAAACGACGTGCGCGTATTTGCGTGTGCGCGTGTTCGTGCGCGTGCCGCCATGTTTGCGAGCACGCGCGCGCGTATTTGTGTGTGTACGTCTGTGCACTTTCATTACTTAATTTACTTTAATTCTTCTCTACGTAAATATTTAGACGCATGCGCATGCCTTTGCATACGCCGGTACAAACACGATGGGGCACGTGCATACACGCGCGTATACGTAACTGAAGATGAACGGTTTCCAAAATGAGAACGATTTTCGTTTGGCCTTAAAATAAAAACACCCAAGCAAAACGCGAACAAAGCTCGAATGACGTTTATTGGCTGTGCGAACAGAACGTGAGCAGGAGCGCGCGCTACTATGAATGTGGGGAACTACTGATTGGCTTGACGAACTGAACACGTGCATCATTTCTGTTATACTCGTGTTGGTAGTTTTTGTTTCATTGGAGAAACAAACAGAGAGATAGAAATCCACGACAGAAATTGTGTTCGTAGCTTTCCTGCCATTGGTTGACGAAACAAAAAGCGAACATTTTGCGAATGCGTTTTTCAAGGTCAACCCTAACTACACTGAGGTACACAAACACGCAATCAAATCGGCACACGTACGCACATGCGTGCGCACAAAAGTATAGCACCGAATACGTTTGAACAGAAATCGATTACGCGAAGATTCGCTACTGATAAAATGTTTATTTTTTTCTTGTTAGGCAATAAAGACTGCGTCCATTTTGTCGATGGTAACTTTAATACTGGCTTCCGACAACAAGGGTAAGAAAGTTGTTTTAGCAAACAAAAGTGTTTTAGTTTTGTATATCAACCACATCCAAGAATCATATTTTGGGTATTTTAGATGCTGACTACCTAAAGACAAAGCGCACCGCCTACTTGCCTCTCTTACCACAATACCACTACCAGCCCCCACCTCCACCCGTTGCGCAGCCCAATTATTCCCCATACCAGTACCCTAAACCCATGTACAATATTCCCCAACGGATCCCTCCAAGGGTTACACCTGTCACGTCCTACCAAATACAGGACTACGCCAAGTCCGAGACTCTGACTCCACAAGGATACCGTACGTATGACATATACAAATATTTCGCTATAACGACTACACTGACAGACGTTAAGTTACAGTGATACTGATTGCCTTGGCACTTCGTTAAAACTGTCCAAGTCAAGCAAGTATATATGAGATTGGGTTAGAGATGAAAGCTGTAAGAAAGTTAATTGTATTTGAATTGCTCAGAAACAACAAATCATTTCTCAGGAACAGTTATGAAAATATCGACTGAATACAGTAGCATTCCTAAAATAAGTGCGAGTCGTACCTCCTGCCTACGTGCCTTCTACAATTGGTTTCGGCTCCATTATATCCCAGACCAATAGAAGAACTTTTTAGTCGGAAATAATAATAATAATAATAATAATAATAATAATAATAATAATAACATAATATCTTTGATATTTAACATCTAAAATGTATTCTAACTGTTAAGGACTCCAACAAAACACGTTAAACAACGAAAAGACACGCAATCGGAAAGCAAGCAAATTTACTTTAAATCTAACTCTTGTACGAGCAGTTTAACAAAGATAAGAGTCGAATGCAGCTGTGTGACACACTCTGCTATTAACACCATTCTTGACCCTCTTAGGTAGCTGCATGGAACAGTCAAGTTTCGTATTCGTAGTTACCGCTGTTTACAATGACTACAGACTCGTTTTCACAGAGTTAGCTTTCGCTTGGTGTTAAATATTCGTAAATACGAATGTAGATATGGGTTATTTACAACTCTGTGTATTGTTGGAGGCTGTTTTTGCTGGTATTTATGTATATTCAACACCAACTCGAGGCTAACGCTGTAGCAATGAGTCCACGGTCATTGCAATCAGCGGTAACTTGGTATACAGTCATTGATCCTTTTATCGATGAAAAAATTTGCAGTTATTTTGAAATTATGCACCACATAGGAAATTTACAACTGCGCTACTTTGCGCAAATAAAACACACTTAGGATAGCTCTTTTCTTCCCTGTAATATCCAGCTGATATCTTTCTCATGAATGCAGTGAGACGTGGGAATCCATTTCATCGTTTTGTACGGAATAACCTCGATCGCTGCTTCAATCATTAACCAATTTGTTTTCGCCATTTAATAACTTCGCACTGACTTTGTCTTAACCAGCCAATAGCAAATCCAAAACCCCACATTCTTCTTCTTTGTCAACCTTGTTAAAACAAACTTATTTGACCTTCGTTTTTCAAACAATTGTCGCTTTTTGTGTAGGAACTGATTGATCCGTTCCGGCAACAAATCAGGTCTGAGCTGACAGTCAGTCTGTTGTCATGCCAGTAAAACTCTCTTCACGTTTGCTGCGGTAAATGCATAATACAAATTTTGGTACCTCAAAATACTTGACATTTTAACCAGTCAGCTGAGTTTATTGCCGGATTGAGTAAAAAAGATGATGAGGAAAAGACCTTCGTTTTAGGCATTAATTTAGCAACTACCTTCTTGAGGTGAAATTTATGGAGCTATAACTTTACACATTTACTCTACCTAGAAGCCTTTTTTAGGGAACGTTGCTTTTACTAAGATTAGGGTTCTTCTAACTTTTCTTGTTAGGTATATTTAAAGACATCAACTATTATTATTATTATTATTATTATCATTATTATTATTATTATTATTATTGCCGTTTTCTTCTTCTACTGTTGTTATTATTACTATTATTATATTGTTTTTATTTTCATGCAAAAAATAATGAGAAAATAGTAGTACAATTATTAAGGAGATTTAAATAACTAGTCGCTTTTGAACTCTAATTTTCGTTCTGCAGCAATAACGAACTTCGAGCGTAGGGCATTGGAATACCACAACGAACATCGCTTGATGCACAAGGCGCCCAAGATGTTGCTGGATCACGACATGAGCAAACAGGTCGCCCAATACGCCCAGGAGATCATACGGACGGGACTTCTACGTCATGCTCCCCCCAAGACTCGAATAAATCAAGGAGAGAACATAGCTATAGGATGCCGGTTAAGTCCCAAAGGAATGACTGCTTTTGAAGCCGTGCATGACTGGTGAGTCACAGTCAGTCATTTCAGTTCCTATTGCACAGGGTAAACGATTCTTATACATGGCGGAATGGGTGAAAAAGGTAAAAATATCGATGATTTCTGAAAGGAAAGAAACGATAAAACTTTAAAAAAGCCAAAGAGTGACGTAAGCAAGGGTTGTGGCCACCAGAAAAACTTTTACTTTATTCTGCGCATGATTGTGAAAGCGGCTTAGACAAGGCATCATAACCTTTACACAACTTAAAGCAGAACAACACAACGCAACGCAACACAGTACTAGCGTAAGACAAAGCAGTTTTAAAAACACAACGACAAGCAACAAAAAGCGAAGTAAAAGCTAATTTAAATTAAGTTAAAGCAAAGGAAACCAACACAGTACAACACAACACAACCTAACTCGACTCGACACACACGACACGACACGACACGACACAATACAACACAACACAACACAACACAACACAACACAATATGACGCAGCGCAACATAACATAACACGACAGGACAGGACACAACACAACACTACATGACGCAGCGCAACATAATACAACAAGACATAACACAACACAACACAATACAACGCAACACAACGCAACGCAACACAACACAACACAACACAACACAACACAACACAACACAACACGACACGACACGACACAACACAACACAACATAACATAACACAACGCAACACGACGTAGCACAATCCCAAGAGTGTACCTTATATTTTCCAAACAGGAATCCGTAATTAACCTTTCCTTGGCGTTAGCCCAAGAGACCGGGTGCATACCTAAAGATGATTGTATTAACTCTATAAGCCACTAAGTTTATTCTGCAGTCCGGCACGCAGTGTATTAGCCAATCTTGTAACAAAATCCATGAGGCCATCACAACACAGCACGGTAATCATGATAGGTTTAAGTGAAAAACTGTTTACCCGCATGCATCGAAACTCTAACTGAAACAACTCTAAAACAAAAAAAAACACAGAATAAGGTTGTCCAATAAAATAAATTTACATGGAAATCATTCTTCTACCTCAACTGGCTTATCCTCGAAATGAAAAGGTTGTGAAGGGTACTTTAGTGTGAACAAATGTTTCTCTCATTCATGCGAGCTATGCAAACATTTCAGGTATTCGACAGTGTGTCACTACAACTTTGAAAGCGCTGGCTACTATGAAAAGGCGAGGCCTTTCACCAAGATCGTGTGGGCTCCTTACAGAAAATTTGGCATTGGCAAAGCAGATTTTGACAAAGGCCAATTCAGGTGCTCTGTGGTGGTGGCGCGGTATGGCAACTTTGAAAACTCCTCGCCGCCCAGCCCTTTAGATTTCAGCCGTTACGTCAAGCGGGGTTTGTTCCACCCAACCCACTGTCAGTACTTGACCAATAAGAACCAGCTGCATTATATACAGCCTCCCCAGAACCCAGCTTTACCCTGTGAAGCTATCAAGGAACACAGCGGAGCCTTGCTTCACGAGAACAGTTACTGTACACTTGAAAAACTGTTTAGTTCGTCAGGACTTTCTGTGCGAAAGGGGAAGTTAGCATTTAAACTTTTGTTATAAAGTATTTGATATTTTATTATCTTGTACAGCATGAAACTGGCCTTTTTGGACCATGTTCTGAAACAATGTTTTGAATTTTTTGTAAAAGAAATTACCTTCAGGAGAGAGAGAGACGAATTGATTTCGCGGAAAAGTTTGGAGGGGAGTAGAATTGTTTCAAGGAATTGTTTTACAAACTGAAGAGACTCATTCCACAAACGAATGCCGACTAAATGCGGTCTTCCTGCAAAAAACTTTTTGCCCCACCGGCCATACAAACAAAATTAAAACAGACTAAAACACTTATCCCAAAATTGTATATCGTAAAATTCCGCAATCCCCTCTCCCGGCGCCCGACTTCCCAACCAAGTATAAGCACAAAGACGTTAAAGCTCTTGTTTTAGAAAATAAACCTATGGGAGTTTAATAGGTTTTTTCATTTGAGGCGTTGCCAATTATCATACACTTAATATATTTCCAAAAAGATTGACATACCCAAATATAAAGGGATCAACTTTTTACATCATTAAAATGCTAGTATACCCTCCACGCGGACAATTGATCTCTTTCGCTGCGAGGGGTCTCTCACTTTGCAGCGATAAGAGCACTAAAACCAGAACCGAGACTGCGATACTTTAGATCTATACCAGCGGTTTTTCCCATCATAACGCAAGCTGATAATGGCGGCTCGGCGATCGCCTCGCTCAACTCTCTGACGACTGTTGAATCTACTGAAGTGCTTAACGGTAAACTTTAGATTAACACTAAGACTGGATGAAATGTCAACGAATTTTTACGAAGGACGAACTATATATACGACAAACTAAAACGTAAAGAAAAACTCTTTTAAGATTAAAATATCTCAGTTCCCGCGAAAAATCAAGCTTGCCTACGTCATATAACCATATTTAGACTTAGTGTTAATCTAAAGTTTA
>JAOBYF010000796.1:0-13707 GCA_025403605.1 Parazoanthus darwini
TAGGTGAATAACATAATTATAGTTTGTACAAACTGTTTAGAAAATAGCTGTATGACGGACCCAACATTAACTCTGATAATAACTTCCATACAGGTTGTCAATTCATCAGTCACAACCAACAACAGAACTTTTAAGGACAACATTTCACACTTTGAGTAACTGTATATATTCATGCACGTGTTTGAAAGCAGTGCAAGGCTGAATGACAGCACGACAAAACTGAAACACGACAGTTTCGTGAGCAGCCACACTTTCAATTTTGCAACTGTTATCGGGAAGTTATCCACAGCGGAAGGGCTTACAAATCTCTATTTCTGAGTTGCTCTCGGGCACATAATTTTTGCCAGAATCCTTTAAATTAACTAACTAACCGCGTTTAGTCACGGAGATGTTACGAAAGATGTTTTTACTTGGTTTTTGGTGTATTTCATAAGGTTGTATATGTGTAATTTTAATATTTAACGTTACGATATTACCTTAGGGGCCCTGAGGCATGACAAAATATAAATTATCACACTTTTGAACAACATGTCACGACCAGCTATTTTATCGGTTAAATATAATGTTATGTAAGACATTTAAAAAAGATAAACTATTTCGCTGTTCGATACACAACCAAAGCCCTGCCACAGCATACTCTAGGTACAATCTTTAATTTGCCATTCAGTTAATTATATATTGGTCTGCCAACTGTTTTTTTTATACAACAGATATAAAAGAAATATTTTATTTTATCTGTGGTATAACAAGAGTTTGATACTCTGCTTGACTGAGACAGTTAAAAATACATTTCACTGTAGTTTAACTCTCGTACATGTACTAGACAAGGCTAAAACAGACAATTAGCCAGCTTATCGTTCAATTTAATAGTGAGAGCTCAGTCTGCCGGTTTTGCTATATTTACAAGACTTACCTTCTTTTTCCTTCATTAACTTATCCATAACACATTCCCATTTTCCAGATCGATAAACAAATGAAGGCTTTTTGTGGCTGCATTTGCACTGACACCGACACTGACGTTGACACTGACTGTGCGAACTGAAGTTGGAACAAGGGTTAGATGAATTTGTCGCATTACACACTGTCGGAGGGATATTAAACAAGTCCATCGAGGTTGTTCGGAAAATCGTAAATTGTTCATGTAAAGAACTGCTTACGCCAAGCGAAACACAGCAGAAAACAAGAACAAACGTAAAGATTGCGTTGTTCATATTCAGCTGTTTTCGTCCGAAGGAGCTTCCGATGTTCAGAAAGTCGAGTGCTGGTTGTAATACTAATAGTGTCACCTTGGTTAAGTTGTTCGGCTCCGCTGCGCCAGATTAAAACTACGAAAAATATTCAGTATTATACCGCTTTTCTGTTTTAAAAATTAAGTTTTGATCGGATTACAAAATAAACTGTAAAACTTTTCCGCCTGCTTTAAAGCCACATTTTCTGGAATTCTACGTGCGCGTCGTGTCTTCTGGCATTCAATTTGAGTGTGGCCTGTGACGTTTTGAATCCTTCCTGTTTTGAATAAGATAAGCTATATCAATATCCTTTGCGTGACTGCTGAAATGGGACATGACTAAATGACCTCTAATTTGGTCAACAAGTTTCGCTTGAACGGTCATGTTTTCGCAAGTGTAATGAACGGTCCTCTCCAAACCGTCCAAACCAGCTTTGGGGTTTTGATGAGTATCCTGATGAACAAAAGGCAAGATTGCCCGACTGGTGATTATCTTCAGTGTTGTTTCATGATATTGAGCTGACACTAGAGTTTGAGTTGATATAATGGTGGCGACACGACAGAAGGAGGCCATCCATCTAATATGTTTCTGTCATGACTTTCCATCTGTTTTAATGTTCCTTGCTTCCCTATAAAAACCTAAAACTTACATCGAGTGCGAATACAAGCAATACAAAAGGAGCTTGGAACAAAGTTATATAGTCATACCATATACACTTAATGAGCAATACAAGCATTCCTATTAATTTTTGTTGTTGTTGTTGTGATTGAAGGATAACGTGTTTTAAGGCAGCGGTATCCCAGTATGTAAGCTATAATGTATTTCTCAGACAAAATCTTCTCTTTTGGAAACGATATACCGTTCATAAACCTCCCGGCAGATATATCCTCCTTCCATTGCTTATAAGCCCACTCAAAACTCAAAACGTCTTACCAACTTACATAACCTAGTGCTCTAATGTGGGATTTTATTATATGTGTCACTGTACAACTTCACGCCCTCCTTCACCTTTGCATTTTCCCCATTTCTTGTCCTTATCATAGTTTGCTGTAGTAGAACACCATTGACCATGCAAGAGGTCTTTGATACACGAATGGTACTGTGTTTTCTTGTACGTAAACGGAAACACACAGCAAACCCCCTCTACTGTTTCTCTGGAACAGAATGCTGTGGGGAATGCAAAATGATAATTTATGTATGAGAATTGTTATCTATTCACAACTAGTCTTGTCCATTCTGACGATCCAACATCTTATCAACCATCACTTTGTTTGATTGCCTTTAAAACTTTTACTTGCTCTACCGTCGCCTTGCAAATAGTCATTATCACAATAATTGACTCATTAGTTCGTTCATTCTTTCATTTATTCAGTCAGTCAGTCAGTCAGTCAGTCATTTAATTACAAATGTCGTGAACTTTCATCCAATCAATTACTTTACTTATTCATCCACCTATTCATTCGTTTGTTCATTAAAATGTCACGTGACTTCATTCATTTAGTCTTACATTCAGTCGTTCAACCAATTATTTTGTCTCTTTTTTCGTTTTTTCAGGATTCTTTTCTGCACTAACTTATTTATTCATTCATTCACTTTGTTTATTAATGTATTCATTCTTTCTTTTGATCATTCATTAAACTGCTCATTTATTCGTCCCTTCGTTTGTTCGTCCGTTCATTCATCATTCATTCAATTATTCATTCATTCATTCATTCATTCATTCATTCATTCATTCATTCATTCATTCATTCATTCATTCATTCACGCATTCGTTCAATTACTCACTCCAGCTCGCTTTATATGTTCATTATTTCGGTGACTGTTTTTGTCAGTAGTTAATTAATGCATCCATCCATCCATCCATCCATCCATCCATCCATCCATTCAATCAATCAATCAATAATCAACCAATCGACCAGTCAATCAAACAATCAATCAAACAAACAAACAACCAACCAGTAAATCAACCAGTCAATTAATTAATCAATCATTTAGTATAGGTAATCGAAAGGGACGTGTGCAAATTTGGGGAAAGTTCACGCGTCATTCGCCCAAATTGAAAGTTAATTGCCCGAGCCGTAAAGTTTCCTGAGTTTGGGAAAAGTTCTCGCTTCTATTGGCCAAATCGCCCAAATTTGTATCTGCCCTATTCGATTACCTGTTAAAAGCATAAGGTTAATTCATAAAGTTTACGTTTAATATGTACTTTATATACGAGTAACAAATTATACTATATGAATCGGGGAATTTCAAAAACCTCAAGCGGTGTGAGCTTTGAAAATTCAGGGAAACTAAAGAGTTAAAAACAGTTGCCATTGAACTATAGTTAAAATATTTACACGTTTCATTTATTGACAAAAGCCTATAGCAAAACCATAATACCAAAAAACATAATAGCATAAGGCACAAATAAATTTTGCTTTTGTGGTAAAAAGGGCAAAGAAGAATTTGAAGCTTTTGGAAGCGTCTTTGTTGTGGACTTTGAAAATGCAGAAAGATCAGTTAATTAGTTCTTCGTGTTACACTACTTTATAACCGAGTGGACGACTGCATGACTGTTAATCTTTGGCGTATAAATGAATATTTAAAAAATACTTACATTTGATTCTGTAGACACTGTTGAGCCACTTGCCCCCAGTACCCCCTATACACTTGTCAGACTTCCCATATTTATCATAGTGGTTCTGTTTACTGTCGTCAAGCCAACACTCTCCTCCATTTTGAATAGCAAACATCTCGTAACCTAACTCTATTGCTTTCTTGTAGCAGTCCTCAGCACCGAGACCAGGGTAAAAATTGGGAAAGGCCCGAGGCAGGCCGTCATGATAACAGCCTAAAAATGCTCTAGAATACCGGCGACCATCGCTTGTTGGTGCTGAGAAAAAAATAGTTGAACCTTAGTCACTACCATTTGAGGCCATTTCTAATAATATAATAACACGTGATGTGGTGATTGGTGTCAAAGCATTAGCAAACACAGACATCAACTGGCGTTCAAGCCAAAACTTTAATTTAACTTTAAGTTTTTTTCCTCCGCAGGCCAATATGGAAGCAAGTATGTATAGCAAATTGTAGCTTTCTTTACAAAATCTACCATTATTTACCATCGCTAATGCCATCATTGCTTTTACTCTTACCGCGTCAACTCTAAAGAAGAAGCTAGTCAGTTTCAAATTCTTCTTAGCACAAATTGAATAGTTTTGAGTGGTCTCATTATAATTTTGAAAACATAATACAAGTAGCGGTAGTAGTCGTAGCATTACTAGTGACGATGCTACTACTATTACTTATAACAATTATAAACTTTAACCATATGGCCGACAGGTTTCGTGTTTTGTGATTGGTCAATTTCAGGTCGGTAAGTAACCGTACAGACCTCTAGTTCTAGGGCGGCTGTCATTTACAGCCTTTTTCATATTAAGAAGAAGAATATTTGAACTGCCCAAGCAAATTAGCCCTCTTATGGGTCTTATCAATCATTCATATACAAAAGAATAGCATTATTTTGTAGATATAAGTGAATACTAACCATTATTCATATAACTCTTAACACCAAAGTTTCTCCTTACCTAAAAAGCATAGTATAAAGCAAAGAACTGGCATTCCAATATTCCTCATCATTGATCACTCTCCTGGAAACTTGTTTAAGAGGTTTTCTGCCAGGTATAAAAGTTAACAGTTAACATGTTGGTGATCAAATAGTTTTGTGAGCATTTCGCTGACCGTGGCTGAAACTATAAATCTTTCATATTGTATTTACTATCAAACTTTGACAAAAGGAAAAATAAAATAGTGTCAGTAGTGGCAGTGGCAGACATAGTGAAATAGAAATTATCGTTAACATTGGCCAATATATAGTTCTTGTTACAGTTCATAAACTGTCGAGACGAGGTTAAATTGTTAAATTTTTACAAAAACACTTTTGACGTGGAATTATTAAAAACCCTCCTCGAAGGTTAGTGATAACCTCCTCTGCCGCACACGAGGGACCTTTTCGTCTGACTTGAAGCAAAGGGGGAAATTAGTCTGCGGGGATGCTTGATTTGCAGTCGACATCAACGGCATCATTTTGACTTGGGAGAACAATTTTTATCTAAATCAGATTTTATGTGCTTGAAAACAGTCTACTTTGTACGGGGAAGAGATAAATACAAATAAATTTTTATCACCTGCAGGCTGTTTGTCCTTTTCGGATAGCTTGAGTAGCAGCCGACTGCCCGAAATAGTCACTGACTAGTAAAATTACTTCCTTATATTACACGCGTTTTTTATAAGAACCAGTAAATTTTGCCGAGGCTCATTCTTAATTTTTGGCCAATTTTACTCTCAACTTGTTCTTAAATTGTTCTTAGTTCTATATGTTGTTTAAATCGAACAAAAACTAAACCCAAGGTATTGCAATACATGCATTGGAAATTGCTTGACGGGTGTATTTTAAAAATTTGTCCCCGCGGATTTATCATGATTGAGGGTCAGCAAAGTTTTAAAAAATTAATCTATCGAGCCTGTGCCTCAGCTTGTTCTTGAAATGCCCTTAAACTTTGGCCAATCTGAGCCTCGTTGTTCTTATAGAGCTGTTCCTATAAAAATAAAAATAACGTGCAAATGAAAAATTGAAGGAAAACGTAAAGGGTTAATTGTCCAAAGTATTATCTGGGCAAGTTTTTTTTCTTATTAAACAGGGCCTTCTGTGTGTAAATGACCAAACAAAGCACAGCAATTGCCAGAGAAAAAAAGGAAAATGATTAGATCAGTAGAATAAAAATAAGAAAACATGTGGTCTGTCACTTTTTGCAGTAGAAGAAGAACTAAAATGGAAAATCAATTTCTTACCTTCTTCTTTAGACGTGTGTCAGCTAAACTGAGGCACAGGAGAACAGATAGATTGTATAGTACATAACAGGCTTACAGTTAAATAAGGGTCGAGTTATCTGTAAATTTAGCGCTCCCCCTTTTAAATTATTTAGGAAGAGCTTAACACCTGAATGAACAGATGTGTTGGGTAAGTACAGCTGTTGCTAGGCTGAGCAAACCCATTCGATGCCCCACTGAATCAGACGATGCAAGTTTACCACAATGTTACGAGACTTGTAGTGAAGATGAAGTATTACTTTTTAAACCGTAAGCTGTTTCAAAAACACTTTACACCATATATATAAACGCTTGTTTCGAGAAAAACATAGAGGTTCAAAATTTTGGACCTTATGAGCACAGTTATGCAGCTGATAGATGCCATAGACTTAAGTTATTGATAGATATTTTAGTAATTTAGCAATGAAGAAAATTGATTGAGTTTAAGAAGTTTGTAGACTAAATCGAGCTCGTCGGCCATTGAAGGATTGTCAGTATTGACACACAGTAAAGTAAAAGGTTGTTTTCAATGTTGGCCAAGATATAATTCATGCTGCAGTTCACAAACTCTTAAGACAAAGTTAAATTGTCAAATTTTTACAAAATCGTCTTGGACGTGAAATTCAGTTCTGAAAACGGCATCCCATTGAAGGTTTGGCGCTTGGATTCTTCCGAGCTAGTTTCTAAATCATCTTAAAGTTTGTCATCCATTTAATACTAACTTCTAAAATCAAAGATGAATACTTAAGACAGCTGACAAGAGCCAAATATCACCTTATAGGTCATTTCTAAATAGACGTCAACCAACCAACCAAACAAACAAACCCATGCAATTTGTTTAACAAACGAGGTACGGTATAATGCTGATTAATTGCTTCGAAGAAAGGTAATAAGATTTTTTTTTTAATTTTTACAAAATCACCTTTGCACATGAGCTTTTTAAACTTTCCGTTGTAGACTGAGGACTTGGAGTCAGCAAACTTGTTTTTACATTGATTACACAACGCTCATTCAGATTATTTACAGTGTGGTATTAACACGATATTTTATCATAGCAACAAATTTCAAAGAAAAAAAGCAACACATTCGAATAATATGCTAACAATAAACTAAAGAGTACCTTGCTATTTTGAAATGTTGTTTTTTGCAAAATTTGAGGTTTGCAATTTTTTTGGGATCAAGAAGTATTTATTTTATAGGGCTATGTTCCTGTGATAAAATATCGTGAGGTAGTGAGGCACATTCCACTGTTTGAGCTCTGTTTGCGGCTGTGAACAACCACACTGATCCACAAATGTCGTATTCAGTTTGGCCGCTTACACGAAGAAGTGGCCGCTTTATTTCAATCAAAATTGTAAATATCTTATCCATCATACTTAATGTTCCCAGCAAAGGTGTGGGAGAAACCGCCAAGCATCAGAAAGGAGGTTTAAGGGGAGGGGGAGGGACGGAACTAGTGGAGTGTTCGCTAGTTATCCGCGAAATGGCAAAGGAGACCTCTTGCTGGATTTCCGTTTAAATAAACACTTGTCTCCGTGTTGCCCAAATGTAAAACTATTTCCCGGTGGGAGTTCAAAAACAACTTATTGAGTATGCCCCAAAAAAACAATTTTGCATTCGGAGTTAAATAGCCTTTATGGGGCTATGTTCCTGTGATAAAATATCGTAAAATAGCGAGGCTCCTTTCTGTTTGCTGGGAACAATCACACTGACCCACATATGTTGTATTATGGCCATTTACAGAGAAAGTAGGGGAGGCAGAAAAATTAAAAAAGTCCAGAAAATAATATTACAGGCGGTTTTTTTTTCTTAAACCAGAAAATACTCTTTTTTGACTTTGCGAAATTCCAAGTTTTCCAGAAAAATCCGGAAAAGTTTCAGTTTCTGGAAATGGGGCAACTGAACGCACCCTAAATCCCCTTTATGGAAGCAAGATGGTTTAAAAAGAGAGAAATTGGAGCAAAGGATTCCTGTTATCTTGAAATCTTTAGTTGAAAGTATTTTTTCCGATGGAGGCATTATATTTTGTCTGGTTTAGAAAAAGGGGCATTCTTGGAGATTTTCCTTACAATATATAAGTACATTGTTTTGTAATATCTCGCAGCAGCAGACAATTTTTTGAATCCGGTTTTATTCAAATGGCATCCAGCTTGCCTGTGCCTTTCTGTGTGGAGAGGATGTTTAGGAAGTGGAGCCCATTCCTTTGCAGGGTCCCAAAAATTTTCGTTATTCGCAGGTCCAAAAAAGGTGCACTGATATCTCAATGTCTCTGACAAAACGTGCACGAGCTATTTTAGCTATTTTTTTTCCCAAAAATGTAATTGTCGTTACTCTTCTGTGTCAAATTCTAACACAGTGCTTTTTAAAAAAATTAAACTCTTGCAATAAATTGTTTACCATTGGTTTTGTCCCTGGCTGCTCAATAAAGGTAAGGTAAGCCAGCAAACGTGTTTCTAAATCAATAAGAACGTGGGATTAGGTTTTTGTTGTAGAAAGTAGTCAACCGAAAAGGTACTAGTTTTCTTGCCTGAGAAGGAAAAGTATCCACTTACACTTCTTTATTTTCATACTGTTCCATACGAAGTAACAAAGTTGTCTTCCGGCGTGATCCTTTTTGTGGATTAAGTTCATTAAATTAATTGTAGAAATTAAGTTCCGACGAAATTTGGTCAGGCTAGTCAGGGCTTGCTGATAATCTACGCGAGATCAAATGCTACAACAAAACGAAATATTTACAATCCCCTTTGAATTTATTATCAAGCAAATATCTCATACAAATCTTGAATGGTTTATTTGACACGTCCTAAGCAAATTGCATAACTGAAAGCTTGGCATTGCATTAGATACCTGGAGAGAAACAAGAGATTCCAACAGTTACTGCCAAGTAATAACAAAACATTTCATAGTTGGAATTTGTTAAAGTAATGAGGGAAAGTATTCGCTCCATTATGTTACGCTGTACAGTGATAAGCTGTGGGTTGTGCTAAAATGCTTTGTTGTTCTATCAAGTTAAGTGACGTGATGTAGACTGGTGTGAGCTATGATATTTATTGATGGATTGTGCTGTGCTGTGCTACGTAGCGTTGCATATGTGTTGTGTTGTGTTGTTCTGAGCTGTGCTGTGTTGCGTTGTATTGTGCTAGCAGTATAAAGTTTTGAGTAGATTTTCGCATGCGCTAGCTGTTTGCATTCTTTCGCATAAAACTTAGTTTCGACACGTCCCACGCATGCTGTTGCGTTGTATTGTATTTAATTTTTTTTTATTAAAGTTTTACTTTAGTTTGCACACAGTTTATAAATAGTATAATCGCGTCTGAAAAACACTGTTGAGGGGGCTTCAATAATGTATTGTCTCTCTGTTTGTTGTAGTAGTGTTGTGTTCACGGTGTCTGGATATGTGAAAAAGATGTGCTGTTCTTATTAGCATTGCGGTTCACTTTCGTCACATTAGAACGTATACTAGCTAGTCTATTTTCTGTTTCCTGTTTCCAGTTCTGCGTCGTTTTCTTGTACTGTTTGATATTTTAAAGGCTTGTTTTCAGAGTTTGTTTGTTTATACTTACGTTTCTTACAGACATAGGCCTGCCTTCGAGAACACGGAGCGGCGGCCCATCTTGTTGCAGGATGCTTCCATTCGCCGCATTCCCCTTCCTCTCCCGAGTTATCTGGTTCTCCTCTCAACCAGTTGGTATAGTAGACTTTTTTCCCATCAATCCAGCGGAACCTGGTATCAGAGCCACGGTGTAGTCCCATCCAGAAGTCAACCACGTACAAGTAGCTAGGAATGAACTTGGACACAAACTTGTCTTCCTTTGAAGAATGGATTGTTACAAGATGTGCTCCATGTGACTTGCATGCAGTGCGTGCGTCCTCCCAGTTGTGTTTCGGAGATTCAAATAGTTTGTAGCAATGGTTTCTAAACAGTTTCCAACCACTGGGACAAGGAGCTGTAGAAGAAATAAAGCAGTGTTATCCCATACGACTCGTAATCACATTTTGGTAGGTGTTTTACACTGTTTATCTTTAGAGGGGTCAGTCTGACCCACCATCTGCTTTATGAATTTCAAATTTGTGTCGTTAAAGCAATTGCAGAAATCTTTTCTACATTTGTTCTCTGGTTGTGACCACATTTTCTGATTCTAGCTAGATGACGTCAAAACTGATCATTTATGTAAGTCACGAAAGTTGTTAACTTTTTGTAAACTTTTTGAAATATTGTCATCTTTTTGTAAAAAAAATTGTAAACTCTTGTTCTAGATATTTCATAGTTGGCCTACAATAAGGATGTTTTCTAACTATTTCCAAAAATATATCTTAAAGTTGATCAAAATCTCAAAAATCGGAAATCCAAGATGACGGCCAAAGTCTTCAATATTTATTGCCATTGTACCAGCAGCAGCTTAATTCGCATTGTTTGTATATAAACTAATAAATAGACTGGGTTATACATATAATTGCATGCCAGAGGGTATGCGCTAATTTCCAACTTTTTGGAAATGATGGAGATCACATAGAGCTCCCCTACCCTCTCAAGGCGCTAAAGTTTGGCAAATTAGCTAAAGTTTTGACTAGGATTAATGTCCTAACATAACGTGTGCGTTGACGCTTTAATAAAACTTTTAATTGAAAACAATACATGTTCAAGACGTAAGACAAGTTTGATTACAACCTTCTGGTGGTTTCTCCCGTCTGTAATCACCTTTTCTCAAAAGATTTCCATAAAAATACCATTGAAGGTCGTTTAAATTTTATTAAAAAACGAGTTTAAAAATTATAATTTAGTACGGAAAAGAATTCGAAGTTTTTCATTTTCTTGCACCACGGGCGGTGGTCAAAGGTTGGTTACGAGTATTAGATGTTTAACTGTAATAAAACAATGCAAACCTTTTTGATTTGTGTTCACGAAGTCCTATTTCTCAAATCAATTCCATCTGCAAGGCGCGACCAAATGTTCTGCGTTTGTATAGCAATCATCTTTCCCTCTTAACTCGATGACCATTTTGTTTTCAAACTTTTCCCCATTCCTTTGTTTTTGGCCGCGTAAACAAGGTCCATTGACCAAATTTTTACGTCGTTATCTTAACCAAACTAAAGTTTAATAATGACGTAAGCTTTAAACTAGTTTGGGGAATGGACCTTGTTTACGCTGCCAGGACCCCCTACTTATTTTCTTACCCAGGTTTAGTTTTTATTTGTGTGGAATGCAGCAAGACAACACAAATCATCATTTTCTTGTTCTTACTTTATCCATTATTGGTTTATCAACTACGATGTTTTACTGTTTTCACGTTGTTTTGAATTATCTTGTGGGTACCTTATGGAGATAAAACTGTTTGTTTATTGACCAAAGGCAACATTCTAAAATGTCAAGGAAAATGAACGTTGATCCTTTTAGCGGTAGAGTGTCAAATACTATTGTGTACGGAAAAAAGTATGGCAAATATCATATTCCAGGGAAGGTACATTTTACCTTTGCATTCTCCGTATTGCTCATCCTGGTCATAGTTTGATGTAGTTGCACACCATTTGCCAAACAGCCCTAGGGAGCTCTTGATACAAGAATTGTGCTCCTCTCCGTTGTAAGTGAACGGGAACGCACAGCAAGCCCCATCAGTTGTTTCCCAGGTGCAAAATTCTAAGGGCAACAATTTAAAACTTATTAAAGTGTCAACGTGCGCATAACGTATTCTTAGATATACACTTTAATGTTTTTTTAAAGTCAGTAGCACGTAGAGTTCGAGAAACATGGCGCCAAAAGACTGGGGAGTTATGATAAACGGAACAGGAATCAAATCAAAGAACTTCTGGTTGGCAGACCAAGATTTTAATTATAGGGACTGAACTAACTAAATTTGCACGGTACTTGTGAGCCACCCATTTAAATGGCGACTCTTTATTATCTTTCAAGCAACTTTAACCATTATAGAATAAACCTTTTGCCTTTTGTCCTATTCCATTGTTCTCGCATTATTTCATTTCCCTTTTCTTAACTCTTCTCTTGATTCATTCAACTACTATTTATTTTCTGTTTCTTCACCCTTTCCCCCTTTTTCTTGTTTATCCATTCATTCCTTCATGCTTCGTGATTCTTGCAATTTTTTTAAACTTTAAAAACGCAAGTGAATTAATTCTTATTTTCCCTCAGCTTTACGCGATTACAAATACTTATCAATCTACATATTATTATCTACTTACATTACCTACTTACAAACATCGTACATGCATATTTAGTACCTAGATATGTATATCTGGCCGGATTTTCCAAAAAAAAACTCTACCTGTCTAACTATAACTAATTTTCTCAAAACATTTATCTTCAAACAACCTACCTTTAACAAATAACAACAATATTAGCAACAATCATTTTAGCAGAGAGGAGACCTCCACTAAAATGGGACACCAAACTCAAACTTTTGAAAAAAATACCATATAGTACAAACGCTATATCTAAAGTAAATTTTCAAAAAACTGTTATAATGAATATCTATGTTTTGAAACTATTTGCAAGTTAAAGCAGCTATGTATTGCATAGATGGCAGCCACTTCAACATCCAGCAATCAAGTCTCGCCTACGTACGAAGGACCTAAAACTATAGAGAATAGCATGGGATATCTCAGTGCTGGAAAGTTTATCCCACAACGTTAGGTCTAAACTTTTAATTGCCTGCGCAAAAATTGACGCGTTTTTTTTTATAAGACAGGGAAGTTCAAGAGTTTTGTTTACTAGCACACCAGTTCGTTTTTGATCGAGGTCACTCTGGTCAAGAAAATGTAGTTTAAGTGTAGTTAAAGTGTTGTACAATGGCTTAATCTTAACAGCTAGCATTTTCCCGTTCTTAATTCTTTGTTACCTCATTCTTTCTGCAATTATTGCTTCCTTCCTTCTTTCTTTCCTTCCTGCCTTTCTTCCTTCCTTCCTTCCATCCTGCCTGCGTTCCTTCCTTCCTTCTTTTCTGCTTCCTTCCTTCCTTCCTTCTTCCCTTCCTTTCTTCCTTTCTTTCTTCCTTCCTTCCTTCATTCCTTCTTTCCTTCCTTCCTTCCTTCCTTCCTTCCTTCCTTCCTTCCTTCGCTCGTTCATTCGTTCGTTCGTTCGTTCGGTTCCGATCCAGCTGATACAGCAAATTGACTACGCGACTGACTTTTAGGTTTCACTGTAGCTTTCAGTATTGGTCGTATAAGTGGTTTGTCTATTTAATTACCGTTTAAAAAATACTCACGTTTGACTCTGTAGACACTATTGAGCCACTTGCCCCCTTTCCCACCTTTACACCCATCGGACTTCCCGTATTTGTTGTAGTCATTTTTCCCACTGTCGTCAAGCCAACATTCCCCTCCGTACTGAATGGCGAACATCTCGTGGTCCAGCTCCTTTGCCTTTTTATAGCACTCCTCAACACCGAGATTAGAGTAGTAGTTGGGAAAGACACGCGGTATGCTGTCTTGATAACAGCCTACATGTTCCTTGTAATATTTGATACCTTCACTGGTTGGCGCTAAAACAGATAAACATTAAGGTTCAGCTAGAAGATATTGCATTTGTTTCAAGGTAGGTTAAGCCGACACGAAGATTTTAGGATACGAATGACTTAATAATTTCCTATTTCGAGTTTTAAAGGTGTTGTTTTTC
>JAOBYF010000907.1:0-13697 GCA_025403605.1 Parazoanthus darwini
CTTTCTTTTTTTCTTTCTTTCTTTCTTTTAGCAAACACAACGCACCACCCCTCGTGAGCCAGTAACTCGGAAATAGCCCACTCTCAATTGGCTTAAACTTTATTCCCCAGAATGCAAAGGAGCGCTACAACAAACTTAAAATTGTGAAAAAGAACTCGTTCCCCCCTCCCCCCAGAAAAAAAGGTTTCTGTAGGGTTAAGTCTCCGAGAAAGTTTCTCCACTTTAAGGAAACGGTTACAGCGACAAAAAGCTGAGGAAGTATACCGTTGGAGTAGAGCTTTAGATAAACCAGGGGCTTATCATACATGTCACATGCCCGGAATGCATGGTGTCTTGTTGTTGCAAGGAATGCTTTAAAGAGAGCAAAGGGGAATATCTTCATTTGACGTGATTATTAGAGGGGAGGTTATTAAAAGGAGTATGAGCTTACTTTCATTAAAATTTCTTGGACTAGGTACTTATAAAGAAGACACTTTGATAGAGTCGACGGCGAAATGGAGGAACCAACTAACTCACCTTGGTACTCAATCATTGCATAGCCCACCATTTGCATCACGAACGCTGGTAGAAGCCACAGCAGTGCAAACACGTAGAACACGTGCAACGCGCTCAGCAGCCTCCACGCGTGGAGGGCCACGCGGGCTGCCATAGGAAGCTGCTGACCAAACTCAACGTTGGCGGCTTTATCCACTCGAAGCAGTGTATAGATGAAAGAACTACCACAAAGTGCGAACACAGCGAGATAAAGTGGCAACCTCTGCAACAGTATACGAAATTAGCTAGTATGAACCCTCGGACGATCAACTACTTACTTGAACACTGTCGCTAAAGATCTAAGCTTTGAAGTATGACCAATTTGGAATAATTAGCGTGACATGTTTTGTCTTCGCATAATTATAATTTTAACACGCGAAAGCGATAAACTATTAGGATATCCTCACTTAATGACCATTGGATGATATCAACAAAAGTGATCTTACCTTCATAACTAAGCTTAGCTTGAACATAGTCCTCAAGCAGTCACTGTTCTGTTCTAAAGTCTTAAGCCCTTTATCAACCCATGGTAGAATCTTTGTCAGCAGCAGATAAGTCCCAAAACAGAATACGAACCAGTCTAGCAATCTTGTACTAGCCCAGGCATAACCGTAAAGTTTATACGCTTCAAAGCCATCAAAAACAAAGTTTGCATTTATATTTAATATCCACAGGCAAAGCGCTAACTTGCTGAGCCATGGTTTCCTGGAAAAGTTCAAGTTTCCCGCTGGTAAAGACAGCCAATTTACGCGAGACATGATATCAGAGGCGGTCGTTGCAGTGAAAGTATCAGGTACTCCCCTCTTTCTCCATTTTTTAGACATCTTGCTGTACCTTTTCCGCCTGCTTGTGTCCATTATGTTATCGCTGATGTCTGTTTGGGGTTGTACTTTAATGACGTTACTAGAAGAGTTTCCCATTGCAAAGTTTTAGAACAATTGAAATGCCAGCTATCCTGTAGAAGAACAGAAAGAAAATATGCAAACTAACAAACAGGGTTTCTTTCAATTACAGGCATTTGCTTCTGACCGTTTTGCTTCGTTACTCACACCTTGGACTCTGTCAAAATCATGCAGCGACAAAATTCGTGCATTTTGATATATCGGACGAGAATAGTACAGTGAATTACAAATAGCAGAGAATAGGAAATGCAGAAGCTGACAGAGGGAAATTGAGAAAATGGAGGTTGAAAGTGAGTTGCTTGCCAAACTAACTTACAGATGCAGTGAAGTCTTATATTTAGTTACATCAGTGTACCAGAGCCCCTGACAAATTGATTTAGACAAAGGCCGACAGAACAGGGGTAGGCATGGCCCCCAACTTTCAAAGTTGCAATAAAACAAGTTTAGGAGATACAACAGAAATGTCAGTGCTCAGGACGCAGTAATTGGCCGTCCACTCAAAACAATTTTGCATAATCCTCGAGCAAACGTGCCCTAGCAACCCCCTAAATAGTTCGCGCCCTCGGCCTCACAAATCCACTCCATCATGTGATCCACCGCAAATCAGAAGTGCTCAGACGGCCCTGTCTTCTCTTAGCTCCAGGCCTATTTGGTAGCCAGCGTAGCTTGGCGTTCTGGTCAGTCGAGAAGGGAAACGAGTGGCGAGAGCCGAAGCGAGCATTGCGGCTTCGCCGCTCGTTTTTTTCCCTTCTCGACTGACCAGAACGCTAAGCTACGCTGGCTACTATTGGGCGATTAGGCCACTCGAACGCCTGCTCACCCCAGTCCGCGACTCACCGGCCGAAAGCGCACGCTGAGCTGTCTGCGCAAGAGGCTGGAGGCTTTAAAAGAATCTTGAGAACTCTTGATCAGATTGAGTTCCCGAAAAAATTTTGAACATTAGAAAGAGTGTGCCGAGTAATGAAAAGCACTGGTGGAAATCGCTTAGTGTTGGGCAGTATCTGGACGTCGATATCAAACGAAAACAAACAAACAGTAGCTAAAAAGTGCTAACCGCTGTCTTGTATTGTTAAAGCAAATAACAAAACTAAATATTTTTCTTTACACAGTTTCCCAGAAACTTCCACTACTATCACACACAGTTACCAACATGCACTGCAACTTCATGTAACTCAGAACAGTCTTGTCTTGTCATATTAGACAAAACAACTCGCGACATTGTTTGACAAACAACAAGCTTTGCAAGATTTTCTATGTTAAAAACTAGATTATAATTCTCCATCACTTGTGTTCTGAAACAAGTTTTGTAAGATTTTTTGTGTTAAAAACTAGATTATAATGCTCCATCACTTGTGAGCTGAAACAAATAAATCAAAGAGACATCGATTGAACAAAAACATAAAAGAAAAAGCTTACGCAATTTAGATGTCTGAACTATTCTACAAGTTGTCCGAGCTCACTTCGGTGTTTCTGGTCATTTTTTGTTTCATACTGATTTAGTTCTCGAATCTACCGTTAGTAGTCGGCAATCATAGCAAGTTTGTATACTGTTATACCAACTTAAGAGAACGTTTTTCTTTGTGTGGCTGGTTATCTATCAGAGAAATGTATTCAACTCAACCCCGCGGCGAGTTCATCAGTCTCTGTTTAACTTTTCTAACTAATCGCGCTAATTCCCAAAGAACACAATAGATTTGCTTTGAAAACTGAAGTCTATTTGCTAAAATTTTATATTGTCGAGTAAAATAGGTAACCTACCCCGTGCTGTGTACAGCGTTGGCCTCCATTTTCGAGTATTTTCCCTTTTCAGTAACGAAAGTTGAGTCCAAACTTTATAATATTTTCAAAGAAAGAATTTGCAAGCGCTAATATCAATGTAATATGCGTGGCAAGCGGCTATTTACACAAAAAACGACGAGGTAATTGTTCGCTTTGGTGGCGCCGAACAATGTAAAGTATAATTATGGGGCCAGAAGTTTTGTCATAATGGCGGTACAAATTTCATTGGCAAATAATATAATGAGCTTATCTCAGTGTTGACCTGCTTTAATTAGTCTCAAAGAATGTCTCACAACAAACCATTTTCAAAACGAAATAAGTTTACTTTGACTAGCTACAAGTTCGCTGAATCTCCTATTTATTTATTTCTGTTGTGAAGATTACTCGTTTGCTATAGAAATACCCAAACCTTTGAAAACTGATATACATGCGAAAAGTAGAACTCGGCTATAACTGAACATCCGAGCTCGGAAACTCAAAATTAGGCTTAGAATTTGATTACTTCAAACAGAAGTTCTAATGTTTGCGCGAATAACATTCACGAGGGCGATTCGAAGAATCGGGCCAAAAAATAGCAGTATTTTCACTGTCAAAAATGATCTTTCATTCTACTTCTTACTTTGTTTTACAAAGCTTTTGAATGTTTGTTCCGGCTTACATGTTGATTTAACATCAACAGAAGAATCGGTCAGAAAACCACTGTAGTTTTTTCTTTTCATATTACAAAAGCAAGTAAAAGTGATATATATCAGAGGTGTCATTTATTTCATCTTCCTTCATTTTTTTTACCACTGAAGTCTACCACTTTCAGTTCAGAAACAACCATATATAACTCACTGTACAACAACAGACATTTGTGGCCACAAAGAGTTGATGGTATAGTCAAATACAAGTGAAAAAGCTAGTATATATACATTATGCGTACGAGACTGTAGTTTTAGCAAATAACACTTTTAAGTGCAATGTTTACCTACCTTTTCAAAGACAAAAATTTTGAAGGAGTTCCTATCCTAAGCAATATCAAAACTGCCTTTTACCGTAATTTGCTAAAAATCTCTTGCGTCGGCCAGTGGTTTAAAGTTTTAAATTCAATAAAGTTTTGTCGACAGAGCCCACAACAACTTCTACAAGACATCCAGGCAAAGGGTTAAAATTGGAGTTGCTTTAGCGGTTCTGTTGTGATTCAAAGGATGCCGCATCTTTGCATTACAAAAGCCGTTGCTACCAACGACAGCGAAACGCGAAAAGAATGTGGATTTTAGGTCGCCCAGTGATATCTTTGATAAGCTCCTTGGTGCAGATTAAAATTCCGACCGGAGGAGAGGGTCTTTAGGGAGACTCTAGAAATAGAGGGGGAAGGCTCACTCAGAATTTGGATCCTTACCACATCCTAACAGCGGTTTGAAAACTGATCATTGGAACTTTCGGTTTCAAAAGTAGCACACGTCCTGCCGTAATGGAGTGACACAAGTTCCTCTGCCCATTAAGTGATTAAGAATGTTTAACTAGAGTTTAAACGCAGGGCATATAACTTTCATTTTACGGTATTTTAAAATATAACTAATAGTACCTTGATTAATGTTGAGCTTACATTTACGTTTTAATGTATGGCTTGCAAAGATATCTTGCGAATTCCGACTGGTTCTTAATAATGACCTACACGCGCAGATGTCGTTTTTAGTATAAAAAAACACATAAAACAAATTACTTGTTATTCGCGAACGTTCGGTCTTATCGGGAAAAATCAAAATCCGGCCTTGACGCATTGACCAATTTACAGCAAGACCTCGGTTTTATATAATATTTTCTCGTAAAAACCTCACTCTCGGTTAATAAGAGGTTAGCACAATCACGTTACATATATATTTTAATAAATTCTTTTTTATTACGATTTTTATCAACTGTTGAACACATTTTACTTTGGCGACGCATTTTAGGATTTCACTGTCGTAAACGTTTCCAGTCCAGTTTCAAAAAGACACGTTTTATTATCTATAGCCTGACGAATCTATAGTCGAACGAATCCGTATCTTCCGCAAACTATTTCAACAAAACCGGTCATAAGATCAAGACCTGTTGACTGACAACTCGAGCTGTATCCAGACGATCGGCAGTTTCTCACGTGAGAGTACGTCACCTCGATTTGGCACCATCCCAAAAAGCAGCTCGGGCAAAAAACACACGATTCGTGATTCTGGAATTTGGACGCCATTTTGGAAAAGCAACCCCGCGCGCAAGGAGTTGTGGGATGGTGCCATATGCCAGAATCCGTCCGGCGTGCCTTGCGCGCCTAGTCCGTTCACCTGGATGGTATAAATGGCATAACCCTTTCGGGACTGTATTCGGGGGAGGGTTAGAATCGGAAAGATGCTCGTGTCTCAGACTTAGGGGCTTGTATTCTGGCGAGCTTTATGTACGGGAGTTTAGGAAAATAAGACCTATTTCAAGACGATTTTTTCATAATTCCCGTAAAGATCTCGCACTCGTTTAATAAGTATCTCCAGCTATATATATTCCCGTCTAACCCGATCTGGCCTGGTCAGCAAGTATCCATTTTTGGCACTTACTAAAAAAAAATGTTGGCTCAATTTAGGATTCACAACGAATCTAGTTTGCTGAGTAGTTAATAGGAGCGGTCGATATATAAACCAACGTGCAGTCTGGTCCCTCGGTCTTGTATCCATGTTTCTGTTAGATTAGCCATGGTGGCGTTAGCAATTTGTTTCAGGACACGAAGTTGTTACACATATGAACATCATTTTGTATATAACCCAAACTCAAAGCGGATCCGATTTTTAAGACGTGTGAGAAATCAAAGGTCAATATATAGTAACCCGTAATTTAAATCCCATCAACTGAAAGTTGGAACTAGGAATGAGAGTCAGGTAGCTGTCGGAAAAGGGAACAGTTCTTGAATAACCATGTACTGGTCCAATCAAACGGTCCAACATGCACCAGCATCCCTTAACGGTTTGCGTAAATCTTGAAAGGCGATTTGACTTTGAGTTCGATCAGGGTTTTTTGTCTTTGTCCCATCTGCACCCTGGTCTATTAATTGTCACAAGCCCATCATCCAAGAGGTCCTCTCATAGATCATTTTATTAATTGCTCCGATCCCTCCTTTGTGAATTATACTCCGCAGTTATACAAATTGCCTTCCATAATCTGAGAGGAGTTATCTCACCAACGTTTCGGCCTTTATGGTCTTCAGAACTTGTAAATATATTAGCACAGTGTATGACCTTTCAGCTTATTTCGACGTTTGTTTGGGGGCTTCCTCGACCGCTAAACTGGGCCTTCTCCAGACCACTTTCTGTTGATGCTGCTCAACAGCCTCGTTTACACGTTCTTCCATCATCTCTCGGGTGAGCACTCCATCCTCTGAGCCATACGCACTGGCCTGCGGGACAGAAGGGGAAATTTTAAGATATTACTGCGCGCGTTTGATCAATGACAATCGTAGCTTGAAAAACTTGAGATACGTTACCTGCCAGGCGATGGCGAGCTTGGAGATTTCTCGTCCAGAAAGTCCGTCTGTCTTCTCAGCAATGGAACGGCAGATATCGTTAAAGTCAAAATTTGCAATTTTCAGTCGCCTGCAAAAAATTCAAATTAAAATGATATCGCCCTGATAACGATCGTTATTAGTCTGTGGAGTACAAAAAAAACAATTTACAGGCCTGCATGGAACGAGTACAAATATCGCAGGATATTAGCTGCGGAGGTTATTTCCTACAGTAACAAACCAGTTGAACAACTTTCTATGCAATTTTACATTTATAAAGGAAAAGTTGGATAATAAATCTCTTATTTGATTTAATTAGTATGTTGCATGGCTGGATATAAGTTTTGAATGTGTTGGCCGAAAACTAGATTGTAATGTAGCTTCTTTCTGAGTTTATTTTCTGGTTGTCGAAAAGTCTCACAAAGAAATTGCGCTTGAATACATTTGGCAACAAAATATGTTTTCGTTTTTCATTTTACCTGGAATGTTGGCTAATGCCGCGGCGAGATAGTTGATTGGTTTACTTCTAACACGTGACAACTTCCAGATCGCCTAGATATGCACAGCGTTTGGATCTTTTGTGGTGTTCGGGCAACTTCGCACTATTCCAACCAAGAAAAGCCACACTCACCTACTCACTGACCCAGTTGTTGCTGGTTTTAGACAGAACTCCTCGAAATACCGCCTCACAAGACGTTCTCTTTCATCCACGGAGGGCAAACCAAACTCCACCATCTCGTCTACACGATCATTAATGGCCCAGTCAAACTGGTCGGGTTGGTTACTAGCTAAAACTAACATAAACCTGCCAGGGAAACGTTAAAATTAGTTTGGCTGGTTATACCGAGTCCATGTTTATTTAAGAAATGGTCCATGCTTAGCGTGCGTCTATCGAGTCATGAATGCACGCGGGAAAATGGGAGAGCACGAGAGAAGCGTTTACGTGGCACGAGGCGAAGCCCAGCGCTTCTCTAGCTTCTCGAGTGCTCTCCAAACTTCCCAAGTGCATCCATAACTCGATAGATGCACAGCTAAAGTATGGACCATTTCTTTTAGAACATTGCCACTTAAAGACGTTGCATGAGTTGCATTCTGTATAGTTCAAATTTGCATGTTACACTGACTTGGCCAAAAAAAAATAAAGATGTTCTTTTTTCCAGTACCTAACAAAATACCAGTTTCTAATTTGCATTTATGTCAAATTGAGCAGCTGTAGAAAAATGTTGGAGCTGTTTCATAACAGAACATATTCGCCGATACGAATGAACAAAGAATATCACTTACTTGCGAGAAGACTCTCCTGTTCGGTACAAAAACGCATTCAGTGTACTTCTGAGATCTTCGCTAATTTTCTCTTCACTACGTTTTCTTAAAAACGCGTCCGCTTCGTCGACAAACAACAACAACCTTCGGAAAGAGAAATAAAGGAACATAAGTTAGGTGTAGAATGGAAAAATATTGCCGATTTAACTTGCAAACTATTTTTTTTCCAGTGGAAAAATAATGGTAATAAAGATGATCTTTGAGTGGTTTTACTAAACCCGTAAAACAGTGTTTAAACAGTCAGTTTCTAGTAGACTAAACAAACAAAATAAAGCAAAATTAGAAAATAATAACGAGGGAACCCATTCTAAGAAGTCACTAGTCCCTGCAGATCAAATGGTAGGAGCGTGCATGGTATCTTCAAAAAGGTTTAATCTTTATTTATTTTTTCCTAGTTCTCTTACACGTAACTGCTTGTTACTCGGAAGAACAAAATAGATTATGGATTGTATGTGATAAAACGATCACTCCACTCACTCTCATTGTAATAATTTGATAGTTCCGCGTCTCGTTGGTGATCAGTGTACAACTCGAGATCGTGGAATTGTTGTTAAATATAACTAATTCAACAACGTTTAGTCTATTTTGACTTATATTTCTCAAAAATCATCGAAATTTGGTAAACAAAATTGCCACTTCACTCAAGCTCAAAAAATATGGAGAGTATTGCAGAGACTGACTTGTGAAAACGTAAACAAACCGTGTCGTCGCACTGAAACAGGGGAATTTCGTACGAAATTTTCTCTTGTCAGAGTTCTTTGCCACCACGACAGCCGAGGGTAACGACTTTGACGGTAGCATTGTAGAGTCATTTCATTAAGTGGTCCTTACCCCCGTCTTGAGCTGGAAGCCCAGTCGAACACCTTGTGCATGGCAGTCACTCCTTCCTTCCCCATTGGTACTACGTCACCGCCAGTCATGATGGCATAATCCATACCAGAATGCTTTGCAAGACTCTAAAATACAAATGTGTATATATGTATAAATATATACTTACCTTCATATATATGTAAATATATGAAGACTTGGGTATTTTAATCCAGTGACAGTACTTCTCACGGGTTTGAAAACAAGGAAAAACAACAAAACTTATTGCACCAAACCATGTAAGCTGTGAGCAACAAAATATTAACAACAGTATGTTCTAAACAAGTGCTTCTAAACCTGTCAATAAGGCAGTTTAATCTTATATCAAACTTTTCAGTTGGGTAAACACGACATTTTCTTTGTTGTGGAAACTCGATAAACAGTGTTTAAAATATGGTGAATATTGCCTCACTGAACTAATCAGGACAGCTCCCAAAATTTAAGAAATATTTACTTTAGCGGGCACTATACGGAAACCCCGAAACGGACGGTAAATGTGTACATGAACATGTAGAGAAAAAAGGAGTTTATCAGATTTCAAGAAAACCAGAATTCTTTAAAGTATCTACACATGGTAAACTTATAAATCTAAGTTTTAACTCCAGATTTTTACGCTTATCTCAAAACTAGCCAAATAAAGTCAGCTTTGACATAAACTTGAACTACCTAAAGAAGGCAGCTTATTTAAATCTCACGAACTCAACTGGGTTAAGCTTTATGAAACTCCGGTACTTATTTTTTTAGGAACTTAACAGCCTTGTACATAAAGCACACACACACACACGTACCAGTGTATATCAAGACCACAGTACTTACTTTTGCAAACATCGTCTTGCCAGTCCCAGGTGGTCCGTAGAATAACAAATTCCTATACATTCCTCGATTGCGCTTTGTATTTGAAGTTGCCACACTGATTTCACGCAAATGCTTTTCTAAACTCGGCTACACGAGAGAAATAGAAACACTTTCTTCATTTTGTACACTGTATAAGGGTCTCAAGTAACGCTGTCTGGAACAACAGGGGAAACAGTTCTGTGCTAGTACAGTTGACAACAACAAATTAATGACTCTGATTGACCTTGTCTTACCTTTAAAATAATCCCTTCGAGTGAATGCTTCGGGTCAACGAAATGTTTTCTAATAGTCTGGAATAACAGGGGGAATAAAAAAAAAATTACTGTATAAGTGCAATTGAACAAAAAAATGTATTAGCACAACTGAAATAAAGCTTATAAAACTTTCGAACAATTTCCCAGATTATTCATACCATTTTCCAAACTTGAATATTCATACCATTTTCCAGACCTTTTATATCATTTTCCGGCTTTTCGCTCCATTTCAGATTTACAGATCATTTTTAAGACTTTCCGTATCATTTACCATTTTCCAGACTTTTCACATCATCTTTCAGACTTTTCACACCGCCATTTCCAAACTTTCAAAACTCTGAACGAACCCTGAATAAGGTAATTTGTCGCTACTCTTTGTCTACAGATTTTTCAACTGAAAAGTTTCAAACGGTACATGACGGTTGGCAATGTCATAGACGACGTAGGTAATCATTTGTATAGCCAGTCATACAGTTTCGAGTTCAGTTTCGAACTAGTTTGCACCGCCGTCCTTTAAAAAGATTCAAAAACGTATGAGCCTGAAAAGTGAATGCAATTTGAAGTATTGTGAAAAACAAACGCGTGCAAGTAGATTTCAAACTAAACAAGAAACTGTATCGTTATATAAATTTGTTAATCATGTATATACAACAAAAAAATTGAGACATCCACTGGACTGGACCAATTTCAAATCTTCCCTCTTCTCCGTGCTCCAAAACAGAATTTCAGTTTTCGGGCTGGCGTACAAAATTATTGGAATCTAATTTTTTTATGTTGGTGTTTTTGTTTGAAAATGAAACAAGTCATAAGAACTTGTCCTATTCTACAGTTAAAGAACAACTCACGTAAAAACTGAAACAAGAAGAACTTTGCAGTAAGTTTTCAAGGTTGTGATTTTGGTTAAGACTTCAAGACATATTTTATGTTGAAAAAGGTAGCAACTGTATAGCTCTCTCTCGTTTCCAGAACAAATAAGTGTTTGCTTCCAAACATTCGGTACAAAAACCATTCGAGACAAATTAACTGAAACGTGTTCTTTCTAATATCGACACAACGCCGGTCTAAAATACGATTTCAGCAAAATTTTACATCGTTTCAGTTTCAACTCACCCGCCAGTAGCAGGCGGGTGAGCTTTTGTTTCACGTTTTTAAACCTGTCATCTGCAATTTTAAAATCTATAACGAAACTTTTCTAATTATTGTCTCTACGTTACTTCCGCTGGCTGTAACGACAGCGTGTTAGTCTTAGTACCTGGATAGGATGTCTCAAAGCAGTAAAGGGTGTAAACCTTGAAGTATCCCTAACTAATGAAGGTTTTCCTAATCTTGCCTCAATGAACCTGGAAGGCAAAACATGCTGTCAGAAAGGAAAGTTTCAGACGTCCATGGACAAGCATTTCAAGATTTGGGAATAAATCATGAAAGCTAACTAGTAAAAGTAAAGGAAGTAACAACTGCGGTAACGAAACAGCGTTATACACGTTCATCTCAACGCACTTTACAACATAATTAACACTGACCAACACGGGAATCACTACCTTAAACTTTTTCAGAAGAATGTGAATTCTTTTGAATCCTTTAGTTCGATACAACATCGAGAGTCTAGATTTGACTATACCTAGCGACCCTTGATTACTCTCCTCTGTACCATGCAGGATTTACGGAGTTAAGATAGTGTCAATCTGCTCCTACTGAATTTTAAAATTAAAGTGACTTCTAGTTTAACTTAAATTTGTCTTTATGGTTTCGTTTTGTTCGTAGTTTGGGGACGATTAGCTGCAAAGCCCTTTTACCGTTGACTTGAGGAATTTTGTGAGCTCATGGGCGACTCACTCCTACCTCTCCGAAAATAAAGATCCTTTAGTAGATTCACGGACAACACCTTACAAGTCCCCATCTCCAAAACAACACTTCAAGGTATTACTTTGGTTCGAAGCAATGGTTACATGTTAGTAATAATTATTTTAAATAGAGTAAATATACCTAGCTCCAACGCCTGTGCCATGCTTGGCCGTGTAGATGCCCAGTGCTAGCAGTGTAAGTCCGGCTGCCTAAAGTAATTATACAGAAAGATGTAATAAACTAACGATCAAACGTTACAAAATATATACTATACATCAAAACAACTGCATATTAGGAATGAAACGTTTAGTTTGCTTTGAGGTGAAATTATCAAAGACTTTGCCGTTGGTGGCGTTCTTACGCCAGAAATTGCTGCCAGTCCTACATATTTTAAAACCGCATTTTAATCTGGATTTCAACAACAACGACTGCAGTCACACAATAGGATATTTAGCTAACTTAGAATTCAGAAATCTACGGTGTCTGAGAAGTGTGACCGCTCGGAAGTTGTGCCTACTGGTAATTAGAACATAGCTAGCAATTTTTCGCGCGCTTTTTGTATGGCGCGAGCGTGCATCTATAACTCGATAGACACACGCCCAACACACGGCAGTAGACAAAAAAGGGCTTTGGAAAAACTCAAGACTCTCAAATGATTAGGATTAATCTTTCAAAACACTGAAGGTTGGTATTAGTGTGAACAGTATTTCAATGATGACAGAAGGGATTTCTTTGCCAAACATCATAAATATTTCCAAATGCATTTTGTACGAAGTGTTCTAAATATTGCCAAATAATTTGCAATTTTTTTTTATCAAATGTGTCATTCTTGTCTAATCTGGCAGCTCATCCACTCTGAACAAGAATGCAATGCACAACATTTGTGATTTTCGATGTTTTCTCCGCTCGAAAAGAATGGACATTAAAAAAGGCACAAAATGGCAAAAAAGTGTGTTCTGGTTTAATAGCTTCTGATTTTTCCTTTGACTGGAAATGTTCCATTTTTTAAAAACTACGCCATTCATTTAATGCAATTTCACCCCTAAACTTTGTCTAAAAGATGTACTTAACTAATCCATATCCATAACTACATGTTTCTGACTACGATTACGGTTATTTCTACGACATACTTATAAACAACAAATACAATACGACTATACTGCCAATACTCAGCAATTGTAGTGTGCGTGTATATTAACCACGATCACATTAAAAGAGTATATCACGATTCCACTGTGAATTACAAATACATCCATAATGAGACGATTACCGGTACGCTCTTAAGTGATGTCAGTGGTATGTAAGCCTTAAGACATTTTCTAAAAAAAATCACGTTAGACAAACCATCTCAGCTCCAGATGTTATAACGAAGAATACCATCAATTTGTATTTGATAAAAGCCAGTATCAGATCACATGTGTGGCAACCTTCGTCACGTTCACCAAAATCTCGACATGGTATTTTTCACGAATTATTCTTAATGGCAGTGTTTCCATCATAAAGGCCAATACCCTTGTTGCATGTAAATTCACTGCAAGTTATAGACATAACATGAAATGACTTCTTACTGTTGCAGATATCTTGTCCCAGTCCGAGATAAAACTGTTAAACCCTGTGCCGAGAATACTGCTAGCTGTCCTGTTGATATGGAAAAAAAACAGGAAGAGGTCGTTAAATAAACAAGCTTTTTTTCTGGACAACGTGATCAGTGTAAACCTCTCAATTGCAAAGCTTCTTCTTCTGAGAAAGCAACCTAGGGCTCAGCTATGTGAATTATGAGTGCATTGCACCGTTTCACACGATTCAAACTTGGCGGTTGCCGTTGAATAAAACGCT